>CAIGRB010033178.1:106141-127711 GCA_903798255.1 Fraxinus quadrangulata | reverse complement strand
TTTAGGTGAATTAATGATAAACTAAAATGGTGTTTTAATTTAACTTGTTTTGATTAGATCAAAATATTAATTCACGTCGTTAAGATTCTTGATCGGGAACCTAATGGGTCACACACAAAACGAGAATTAGAAGAATGATATTTATTAATTAATTAATTGATAAGTGTTGGACCATTAATTAGATGAGTCACTTATTAATGGACCAAATTAATTAATTAGATTAATTAAATATTGGACCAGGTTAAGTGTAAGTATCAGGTCAAGCCCACTTAAACTTATATTAATAAGCTGTTAGGGTTTTTGAAATCATAACACACAATTCATGATCTTGCTAAAATAAGAAAAGAGAAACTATATTCTCTAATTCTTATTCCCCATGTGGATTTTCATGAGAGGTTGGACAATTGGATAATTGTAAATTACAAACCATTATTGTTTGTGTTCAAGATAAGCAAAGGAGTTTGCAGAATACAATAAATATATAATTCCTATCATAGTTTTTTATCTAAACAAAAAGTAGATCATCAGTGGGAATTGAAATTATTTTAAATTATGTTGTTCATGTATAAGTAAATTCCCAACAACAAAAAAATATTTATTCAATACCTAGTGTTTAAATAATACAATGAAAAACATTCTTCATGTATGATTAAACTAGGAAATAACTAAATTATGTATCTTTGAGCTCTACGGTAGAATCAATCGGAAAGTCTCATAGGTGGTGGTTTACCCTACGGCAAATTTCAGCTGTTCGAGTTTGCTTATCTCCAACTTATGAACTGGAAAGTCTTGCTCATCCTCTAATTCCTATGGAGTTTTTGAGTAAAAGGCTACACGCTCCTTGCTAATATTAAAAAAATACTAGAAAATCTATTAAATAAAAAAACTAACTATTTTTCCTTAATTAAATATTTAAATTGGAAAGTCTTCCCTAGAATATATCTAGTCCCTGTTTGGTAGACATTAAAATTAGATTTTTAGTAAATTTTGATAGAAGTTGATGAAATATGTAGTTAAAAAGTTGTGGAAATAGTAAAATATGTGGTTACATTAATTGTTGACTTTGACTTTGATAAAAATCTAGAGTGTGATTTCTATCAAATAGGGCCTAATATGTTCTCCATCATTTTTTTGGTTGAGAAAACTCGACTTCAGTAAGGTAGACCGTAACTTCTTACCCAAGAGGCTGATTTGTCTTCCTCCTTTAATGATGATATTGACCATAAATGACTAGCGAATGTGCAAATCATCCTCAAGACCAGGGGACAAAGTCTTACCTTTGGATCAAAGTCGACATTGAACTGCAAAAGGCTACAATCTATGCAACTCATCAACAAAAATTGCATCTAAATCCTCATAATGAGAACTACAATGCACTAGCACGGTAAATTAACTTGTAGAAAAAAATGATTGCAACACCGTTGACTCAAATATGCTATATGAAAATAAAATCTTTTGTTCTGTTGCGATGACCAATTAGATTATATTCAAAGTGTGTGATAAAAAAAATCTTAACATTTTTAGGATACTATGCCGAAGAAACACGTAGCAATACATAATGAAAATACGTAGTTTACTAACTAAATTCGACCTTACGTGCGGAATTATTCTATTAAAAGCAAGTTTTAACAGTTTCTAGATGATTATGCATTCAATTCAATTATCGTATGCTTGAATACTACATTTTGTAATATGGGAAGCAATAAAGAATGAACACCAAAATAATGACGGAGAAACCCAACTGGGTAAAAACTCCAAGACCAAGCCAATTACCCCCACTATAGACAATATGGATTACAGTCCGTTTCCAGCCTAGCAAATTATACTAGTTCCCGCTATTATAATTTCTGTAATCTCTAAGATCTGCTATTCCTCCAAACACACAATATGCTACCGAAGATATTATCTAGCTCCTGCTAGATCTTCTGATCTACCTCCTATAGCGTCCAAGATCCGCTGTAAATTTCAGATTCTCGATCTTCTTCAATTGTCTCTTCCAAGTGGATATCCAGGAATCACCAATTCATGTTCTTCTTCTTGCACTTGTATTCCAACCTCTCTCAACCTCTAGATACTTCTGAAATTCAACTGAGAAAGTACCTTCTTCAAAGTATTAAGGAAGTCAGGTATTTTGGATTCACGAACCTTGATGTTTTCCGAAAACTTGGTTGCCGAATCTCAAGAATGATATGTATGAATCATCAAATAATTATGCACTTGGATCTCTCAAAATATAATGTGGATATGTTATACAATGAAAGCACAATTAAGTAACCACCTAGAATTCATCCCAGACATATGTATTTATAGTTGGGGATAGTTACGTGTTATGGGCCATGTAAAACTCTTCAAAATCGAGAATTAGGTCTGGCTGTAATGTCGCTCGAGTGAAGGTGCTGTCGCTCGAGCAACTAAGAGGCGAAAGGCAGGCGACACAGTTTCTGTTTTTGACACTCGAGCCAAGTCTTGGCAACAGTCTAGCGAAATTTTGGCACCGCGTTTTCCTTATCTTCAACCTCTAACCCTAACTTAACTCATCTATACAAAATTGCATCTAAGTCCTTGACTTTTTACAAGTGTTCAATTAAGACATTCTTGTTCACAAACATGCTAATTACAATATTGGACCTAACAATCTTCCCATTTGGCATTTTGTAACAAAACCATACAAATAAAGTCAAGGAAATAAAATAAACTCCCCAAACTATACTACCCAAGTTATTAAAGTTATTCCACTTCTTGTATTCCTTGGTAAACCTATTTCCTGAAATCAAAAACTCAATACCCAGTGTAAAAGCACGTGACATAGGAAATCAAAAACTCATGAATACAAATAAACATGCTAGTTTGAGGCGTGACATTAATGTCAATCAAAACACCAACCGAAACATTAACATCACAAAACAACAAACCTCAAACAGCTATGCATATGATATGCGATGCAAATGTAATGCAAATTCTCCCCCTTACTGCAAACTCTCAATATTTTTATATAATAGGCAAATGTATCTATGTCTCTCTCCCAACGATCCCTAGACATAAAATACAGATGCAAATCAAACCTCAATTTCATTAAATGCTACCCATGTGTATATTCTCTCTCTCCTTTTTTGTCACAAATGACCAAGGGTGCAAAATTCTAAATTCAATCTTAAACATGAATATATAACAGTCCAAAAAGCAATTGATAATATCCACAACCATAATTAACAAGTAGTAAACCTCTCCACATACTCAATTAAGTCAGCATGGAGTAAATTGTATAAATCACCCATGTGTGTAAAGTGTCACCAATCCTTTGTAAGCAGGACTCCAAACCTTAATTTTGTGAGAAATGACATGCTAAACATCATTGCCAATAAGTGTATTCCTTTACTTATGAAAGTCAAACAATTTAAAGCACATTAGGACCTGTAAATAAAAGCTTATTTTGTATTTGATATTTTATTTCCTCCCCCTGATTTTGAGTATATTTTATTTTCATATGTTTTAATATTGTAAGCTCATTATTATTTGTCACATCTTAAGTGTAAGCTCTTCTTTATTAAGCGACTAAAATGACCCATGTAGCGAGCTTTACACCAGTTAACCCAAGTCAGTTGACCATAGACACCAAGTTATGAGAAACCCCACAAGCTTAATTACTCGAGTCAAATAGGCTCCAAAGAAGAACATAAGATATTGAGCATTTTATTACCGGGGATAAACTTGAGTTTAGAACTAATAAATATGATCAATTCATGTTCAAAGTCACTAATATGTGTCTGCCATCCCAAATCTCACACACGCGGTAGAGTCCCACTAATAATTTCATAATTTGTTCAGTGCAGATAGGATATGAAGAAATATATACTAAGTACTCCATAATAACCTAAGTAAGTAATGGAAACTGTGTTACAGCTTATCGATTATGTCCATACATGATCACAACATGCAAGTTTAAGAAGTCATATATTATACTGTAATAAAGTTACCATTCCCATTTTTTTTTCAATTTTTCATACAGGAATATTTTCGGTCATCTGTGTCATTAACATGGCCAATTTACTTACCTAATTAGTAAGGAAGTTAATCTGACCAACATAATCCTGATTCTTATTTATATTTAAGTTCTCATTTCTATTTCTATTCAGGAAATGATGACACCTAGGCTTTATGTGTCCTAACTCACTACAATGAAAATATGTAGGGGTAAACCTAAAACTAAAGGTATGTGGATGTTGATGTCTATTCCTAGGTTGACGGGTCCTACGATGTTTAGTAGGCATCTGTCTAACAATCTAACAAATCCCTTATCCTTAAGGTCGGGGTTAGGCACATGTTTAGGCTGGTCAGTAGCAGGGACAAATGTGGTCTTAGAAGTACTAGCACTGTTTTTCTTAAAACCTAGACCTCCCTTATTTCCAGCCGACTTGCCCATTCCTAAAATGCTATCTAACTTTTCAAAACCACTAGAGAAGACAAGCAACTGAGACTTAGAATATTCTAGATCGCTCAGAAGGTTCTTAACCTGGATTTGTAAGGTCTCTTTCTCAGTAGTCAACTCGCCGACTCTCCTAGAGGACTTCTCAAGCTCACTAGTAAGGCTCTTAACCTGAGTCTCAAAATTTTCATTCATGAATTTCACTTCACTCAGGATTGAGGTAGACTCCTTAATATGCGCTACTAACTTCTCATTTTCCAATTCAAGTTCTTTATTCTTCACACTCAAAGCTTCAATTTTAGTAAGAATCTTAAGACTCCTCATACATCTTATCATAAGCCTCTTGTATATCTTCCTCACTCAAAGACGCTTCATTAGAATCTTCATCATTATCTAAGTCCTCGTCTCTTTTACTCCCTTAGTCAAATCCATTCTTAATTCTCGTAGTAAAGACAATGTATTTTCCACTTTCCTCACGAATGGATTCTCACTTTAATTGTCCGAGTTAGACTCGTCATCAGTTAGAGTAGCATTTATAGCCTTATACGAATTCTTCATACTTCTAGGGCGCTCACTCCTAACGTGGCCAAAACCTCGACAATTATGGCACCTCACAGATTTAGATTTTCTCCTAGATTCACTCGAGCCACATTTGTGTCTCTCTTGAGGGTTATTTTTCTTGATAAACATTTTTTGGAATTTTTTAGCCAAGTAAGTTAACTCCTCATCATCCAGTGAATCAGAATCAAAAGATTCGGTCTCGATGTTTCTCACGAATTTCATGGTCAGAGATTTATTTTTAACAGGTTTATCTAAGGTCAGCTTATACGCCTGGAGAAATCTAACTAACTCCTCTACCCCTAGTGAAATTTATGTCCTTACTTTTTTGAATTGCCGTGATTTTAGGCCTAAAACACTCGGGATAAGAATCTGAGAATTTTACGCACTATCTTAGGCTCGAGGATTTTCTCTCCTAGGTTGAAGCTAGAGTTCACTATGTCATTTAGGGTCACGTAGAAGGCATCAAACGTCTCATCTTCTCTTATTCTAATCTCCTCAAACTTAATGGTCAGCATTTGCAATTTTGAGTTCTTAACAGCCTGAGTTTCCTCATGTGTGGTTAGTAGAATATCTCAAACTTCTTTAGTAACATCACACATAGATACTCTCCTAAATAAGACATGTAAGGCTTTACTCTTCTGGTTACATTCATCTAAATTCGTCCTAGTCCAATTAGCAATGAGAGTAGGAGTTACTACGTTTCCTACAGTTGTACTAGGGGCACTCCAACCATCACCACACTCAACCAAATCCATTCATCCATAGAATTTAAGAACACTCTCATCCTAACTTTCCAATAGGCATAGTTATTGCCATCAAAGTATGGCGAGATGGACAATGAACTGCTTATCTAGACAAAATAAGGTCAAGAATCAAACTTAGGCTCCGATACCAATTGAAAATATGTAGTTTACTAACTACGTTCGACCTTACGTACGGAATTATTCTATTAAAAGTAACAAGTTACTTTTTAATACTTTATAGATGATTAAGTATACAATTCAATTATCCTATGTTTGAATACCACGGTTTGTAATATGGAAATCAATAAAGAATGAACATCAAAATGATGACGGAGAAACTCAACTGGATAAAAACTCTGAGACCAAGCAAGTTACCTCCACTATAGACAATATGGATAACAGTCTGTTTCCAGTCGGGCAAATTCCACTAGTTTCTACTGGTGTAATTTCTGTAATCTCCAAGATCTGCTGTTCCTCCAGATTTATGATCTGCTATCGTAGATACTAATTAGCCAACTTGTTAGATCTTCCGATCTACCTCCCATAGCTTCGAAGATCCGCAGTAAATTCTAGACTCCCGCTCTTCTTCAATTGTCTCTTCCAAATGGATATCTAGGAATCATCGATTCTCGTTCTTCTTCCTACACTTGTAGTCCAACCTCGATGTTTTGGATTCACGAACCTTGATGTTTTTCCAAAACTTGGTTGCCAATCTCAAGAATGATATGGATGAATCACCAAATAATTATGCTCTTGGATCTCTAAAAATATGATGTGGATGTGTTATACAAGAAAGCACAATGAAGTAACCACATGGAATTCATCCTAGATATCTGTATTTACAGTTAGAGATGCTTAGGTGTTATGGGCCATGTAAAACTCTTCAAAATCATGAATTAGGTTTGGCCGCATAAATATGTCGCTCGAGCGAGGGAGTCTTTCGTTCGAGCGAGGGTGCTGTCGCTCAAACGACAGAGAGGTGAAAGGCGGGCGACACAGCTTCTATTTCTGACGCTCGAGCCAAGTCTTGGCGATAGTCTAGCGAAATTTAACCGTCGTGTTTTCCTTGTTTTCAACCTCTAACCCTAACATAACTCATCTATACAAAATTGTATCCCAAGTCCTTGACTTTTTACAAGTGTTCAATTAAGACCCTTTTGTTCACAAACATGCCAATTACAACATTGGACTTAACACATAAAAATCCTCATTAAGGTATTGGTGCAAACCATGCACATCAAAAGCAAGAGCATAATTTCCGTTATTTAAATAGCATTTCATTAATTTCAGCATGAAAACTGTGCATAAGTTATAAAAGATCGAAGATAAAGCAATATGAATATAATTAGTAAGCAATAATCTAATATCATCACAGAAAGTATTCAAGCGTATACTTTCTTGCCAATTGGGGGAGTATCATTTATGTTAGGCCATCACAAGACAAAGTCGATGTGAATTTCACGCAAAGGGTCGAGGGAAAATAATTTTGGCAATAAGTCGATGATATGTGGAATGTTTGGCCTAGTTGAGAATTCCTTAGGTAATTTTTCAACTATGTAATTTTTAATTGTTTCTACTAAAGGTGTGATCATGAGAGGAGACACAATACAATACTTAAAACTCTTGTCATTGTTATTAGAACATTCAATAGTTAGGCTTAACTACTGTTGAATAGCTCTTCGATGTGGTCAAATATTCGCTAATAAAGGACTTAATTTGCCCAAAGTGCAAAACTAATTGATTTAACAACTGAGTTCGCTAATAGAAAGGGGTGTATTGCTACATAGCCCCTGTTTGGCTTAGATAAAAATTAGATTTGCAGTAAATTTTGATAAAAGTTGATGAAATGTATGGTTAAATAGTTATGAATCTCATAATATATGTGGTTAAAATTAATTATTGACTTTAACTTATATTTCAATCTAATTTTTCGTTGAACCAAACAGGGACGAAATTTCATGTCATCTCATCCTAAAAACTAACACGACAGTGACTTGGGCGATTAATGTCACTCATAATTAAATAACTTTCAATAATGCTTAGAAGATTCAAAATGTGACACACTAGCATGATGAGTACCATGACAAATCAAAAATGTTGTGGAAGTTAAAGATTTTTTCAAGATTATCGAGCCATTCCAAAAATATCTTGGGACCATTTCGTTGAACAATTTTATATTGACTCTTCTAGTAGAATAGCATAGTCTCTAGAATGGAGATAATTGAATAGATGAGAAGAAGATGACACTACAACAAATTTTACATTTTACGACATGCATTGCATGCTCTAAAAGTGCTTTACACACAAGTGAATGCCATATAAAGCCATGATGTAAATACATGTATCTTTTTACGGCGTCCATTGCACGTTTTAAAAAAAAAAAGCATGCAATTAGCATAGATTTTACGGCGAGCACCTGCATGTCGTAAATATGATGCTATATATTTCAGGGCATACCTTTGTTACACGTCATAAAAGGCTATCTTTTTTTTTTAAATATTATTTATTTGATTACCAGCAAACCTATAGTAATTATAGAACACCGTTATATATATCAAAACATATATAATCATGTTTCCATAATTTCAATAAGGATACCACTTTTATAGCTAGACTTATAAACAATTTATAGTTAGAGTTAAAAACATGAAAGAAAAAGCAACATATAAGACAATCCCTATGTTGACTTGCGTCGTTAGGTTAGTAGCTCAAGGATGATGGTTGAACGAACTGTTGATGGCTAATTGAAGGGTTGTAATCAAGGACAAAACAGTGGTATGGCCGACGAAGCAGGAAAAAAGCGAAGGAAGAAGAAGAAACTAAACATGGGGAAGAAAAAGGGAAAATGAAAAGAGAAGAAATGAAATGAAATTAAAAGAAAAGAGAAGAAATGAAATGAAATGAAATTAAAAGAAAAAAGAAAAAGAATTAAGAGGAAAGGGAAAATATGCAGGAGAAGAAAAATAAGAAAAAAAAATAAAGAAAAGGAATATAAAAGTAAAATTTAGGATAAAAAAGTGGTTCACATGAAAGAAGAATTATTTTATCTTGCATCTTTTACGGGACACAAAAATGTATGCCGTATATTTGAAGTAATTTACGGAACAAATATACATGTCGTAACAAGTCTAATTTTTTGTTTTAAAAAAAACATGCCATGCTTTAAAAGTACACCATAAATACTTTAACAAATTGATCATTTACGGCATACATTTATGACACATCATAAATAGTGTATTTTTATGACATGTCGACATGTTTTTGCTTTCCGGCATACTAGTGAATGCCGTATAAATCAATGCCATAAAAAAATAAAAAGCATGTCGTTAACGTAGTTTATACAATGTGTGCTTGCAAGCAGTAAAAAAGATGCTGTTTTTGAAGGCATACTCTCATCATGTCGTAAATGTTCATTTAGTGATATATTTTACGGCTTACCCTTGATGCTCGTCGTAAAAGGCTATTTTTTGATTTTTTTTAAATTATTAGTTATTTGATTATGTTTAAACTTACAGTAATTAAATAATAGAGTCATTGTTATGGAATAAACAAGATACCAGAATTGCTCTGATACCACTTGTCATGAATTTGGATCACAAGATATTGACAATAATGAAATAAACAAGAAGAAAATAAATGCCAAAATTCATGTGAAACCCCCATATGGAAAAAAAACCACGGGCAGAGAAGGAAAAATCCACTATAATCAATGGCTATTTTGTTTACAAGATCTCAATGCACTTNTTTTTTTTTGTTCTATACAAGTCGTGCCATATATGTATATCAACCCTAGAGAACAAGTTGTAGAAAAATAGAAGTCCAAAACCGTGTCAAAAATGAAGACGGGCCTGGGCAACAACCTCGTGGCTAGAGCGACAGGGTAGCACCGGCTGAGCAACCAAGTCTAGGACTGTTTTCTACCGGGCTCGCTTGAGTGTCCTGCTAGCGAAAATGCAGCAACTTTTTTCTGTGGTCCATAATTTTGATCTCTTCAAAACCACTTCAATTTAGACTTCAATACTCACTAGAATTTGGGTCCACCTTCAACCGAATTCCAACACAAGGAATTCCAAGTCACAACACCATCAATAAACATCACTCATCCTCTTCCAAACAAGCCATAATGGACTAAATCAATGACAAACACCCACTAAATTCAAGCAAAGATCAAACTTAGAAATGGGAAGTGATTTTGTTATCATATCAGTAGGATTATCCTTGGAATCAACCTTACTCACTACAATATTACTATGAGCAATCACATTATGCACAAAATGATACCTCACATCAATAAGCTTAGTCTCCTCATGAAAAATCTTATCCTTAGTTAAGAAAATCGCATTCTGACTATCACAAAATACTATAGACATTTGCAAGTCTTCACTGATTTCATCAATCAATCATCTCAACCATATAGCCTCCTTACATGCCTTTGTAATGGCCATGTATTATGCTTCTGTGATAGATAAAGCTACTGTATTTTGTAAGGTAGGTTTCCAGCTGATAGCATAGCCTCTAAGGGTAAACACATACCTGGTAAGTGATCTCCTCTTATCAAGATCCCCTGCATAATCTGAATCTACATACCCAATGACTCCATTTGAATTTCTACCAAAATAAAAACAAGCATTAGAAAATCCCATCAAGTATCTCAAGATCCACTGCACTGCTTTCCAATGTTCCTTGCCAGGATTTACCATGTATGCTAACTGCACTAACTGTATGTGCCAAATCAGGTTTTGTACAAATCATAGTATACATAAGTGAACCAACTGCATTGGAATAAGGAACCCTCTTCATCTGGCTGAAGACACAAGTTAAATGATAATTTAAAATGAGAAGCCAAGAGAGTGCTGACAACCATCACATTTACTATATTGAATCTTCAAGCACCTTCTCAATGTACCTCTTCTGACTCAAATATAATCTACCAGCCTTTCTATCCCTCTTTCTATACCAAGAATCTTCTTTGCTGTACCCAATCCTTCGTATCAAACTCCTTACTAAGTTGAAACTTTACTTTTCTAACCTCGTCTCTATCTTTGGCTGCTATGATCATATCATCAATATATAATAACAAATATGTAGTCAATCTAATATCTTCCTTTTTGAAGTACACATGACTATCATAATTACATGTGAAGAAACCATGAGTAGTCATGAATGAATCAAACATCTTATGCCATTCCCTCGGTGACTACGTTGGTCTATACAATGACTTCTTCAACAAGCACACACGGTCTTCCTACCCAGAGACTGTGAACCCCTCTGGTTGTTGTATGTAGATGCTCTCCTCAAGTTTTCCATGTAAGAATGTTGTCTTGACATCCATCTCCTCAAGATCCAAGTCATTCTTAGCCACCACTGCAAGTAAATCCCAGATGGAACTACGCTTCACAACTGGTGAGAACACATCTGTAAAGTCAACACCTGGAATATGATCATCGCCATTGTCACCAATCTAGCCTTGTTTCAAGTATCTTCAATCCCTGATGTGCCTTTCTTTCTTTTGAACACCCATTTGCAACAAACAATCTTTTTACCTTTAGGTAATTTCACCAAGTCCCAAACGTTATTTTTGCTCAATGACTCCATCTCCTCCTGTTTAGCAATCATCCACCTGCTAAAATCACTGTAACTGACTATATCTGAATACGTAGCAGGCTCCTTAGTAGAATCAATGTCTTCAGCCACACTTAATGTAAAAGCTACCAAATCTGCTTCTCCATACTTCTGTAGAGGTCTAATCTATCTGCGAGGTCTATCGTAAGCTATTGAATACTGTGATGCTGGTGGTGTAGGCAAAGTAGGCAAGATATTATTATGTGTCAACCCCGAACTGGACTAATCTGTAGTAGAATATTTTGCAACCTGTGATTGTTCCTCTGAACCAATTTCCAACTCTACTCGAGTTGAACGATTTGGCTCCTCAGTTTTAACAGAATCCCTAAGAGGTGAACCACGAACCATAACAAGTTCATTAAATACTACATCCCTACTAACAACCAGTTTTCTTGTCTCAGGACACTACAATTTATACCCTTTCATACCTGATTTATATACAAGAAAGATGTACTTTCTAGACCTAGGCTCCAACTTCCCATTATCCACATAAGCATAAATAGGACACCCAAAAATCTTCAAATTAGATTAACAAGAAGGTTTACCAAACCATATCTCTTTTGGTGTCTTTTTATCAATGGTAGTTGAGGGTGAGGGATTAATCAAAAAACAAGTTGTAGTAGCAACTTCGGCCTAAAAAGGTCTTAGGCAACCCAGAATTTGAAAGCATACAACGAGCCTTTTTCATCAAAGTTCTATTCATCCATTCTGTTGAGGAGTTTCAGACACTTCCAAGTGTCTCAAGATGCATTCAGCTCTACATAAGCTATCAAATTCATCTGAACAAAACTCCAACCCCATAATCTATGTATAGACGTTTTACCTGCTTTCCAGTCTACTTTTCTACCAATATTTTCCACTCCTTGAAGGTCCCAAATACATCACTCTTCTGCTTCAAGAAGAATACCCAAACTTTCCTAAAGAAATCATCAATCACTGTCAACAAGTAATAATGGCCTCCTTTTGATTGTATCTTAGCTGGTCCCCAAAGATCTGAATGCATATATATTCAAGTGTTCCTTTCGAATTGTGCCTTCCTTTCGTAAATTTAACTCTCTTCTATTTCCCAAAGACACAATGCTCACAAAAAAATTATTTTTCCAATCTTTTGCCATCAATAAGTCCCCTTCTACTCAGCTCTGCCATACCATTCTCACTCATATGCCCGAGCTGCATATGTCAAAGTTTTGTAATTTCATCATGTGTCAAAGAAGAAGTAGAAACTATTGCATCCCCAATTATTGCAGAACCGTGCAAATGTACAACTATGTAGAGCTTTTATGTCCTTTCATGATAGCAAGAGCACCTCAGCTCACCTTCAAAACCGCACTTTCACCAATGTATCTATATCCCTTTGAGTCAAGTGCCCTCAAAGATAAGAGATTCCGCTTTAGTTCTAGAACATGTCTTACATCTGTAAGTGTTCTGATAGCCCCATTGAACATTATGTTTCTGACTGTACCAACTCCGATAATTTTTCAAGGCACATTATTTTCCATAATAACTGTACCTCTTGAAACTCTTTCATAAGCTAAAAATCAATCCATGTTAGGACACATATGAAAAGTAAAAGCCGATTCAAGAACTCATTCCTCATATGGTTTGGAATCCATGTCAGAAATCATAAGAAGCTCTCCTTCACTTTGCCCATCTTTCACAACATCGCCTCCGATGCATTAATATGTTACTTCTCTTTCTCAGTAGCACCAGCAGCTTTATTTCTGTTCTTCAAAGCATAGTAATTAGCTTTAATACGACCCTTTTTTCTTACAATAGTGACATGTCTTCTTATCATGTCCAGATTTCAATCTATCCCTCATATTTCTGCCAAGATTCCTATCTTGATTTCTCCCACGCACAACCAAGCCATCAATATGATTTCCAGATCCTCTAACAAGATGTCTGATCTTCTTCTTAGATAGTAAAGTATCATAGAACTCTTCTACAGTGAGAATATCTCGAATATAGAGAATAGTATCTCTAAAAGTCACATATGATGGCGATAGAGAATACAACAACATTAACGCCATGTCCCCTCGTCATACTTAACTTCTAATGTCTCCAAATCGGCCACGATTTCTTTGAACGTGGTTAAGTGATCATTCAATGACGCGCCTTCACACATCCGGTGAGAATACAAGCGATGTTTCAAGTATAGCTTGCTGGTCAAGCTCTTTGTCATGTAAAGTTGCTCCAACTTCAACCGCAACGCATCGACACTTCCCTCCTTCAGAACATCCTGAAGAAATTAATTTGCAAAATGTAGATAAATTTGAAATTGGGCTTTTCAATCCCTACGCTACTTTACATCTTACGTCCAGGTAGCGTGCATCTTATTAAAGCCAAGCAAGGCTTTCTCCAAATACATTCGCGCTAGAACCGCTCACATCTTCACTTTCCATAAGGTAAATCTCATGTTTTTATCCAACAATGGGATATCATACTTCATTGTCGCCATGCGAAACAATCAACCTCACTCTGATACCACTTGTTATGGATTAAAAAAGATACCATAATTGCTTTGATACCACTTATTATGAATTTGGATCGCAAGATAATGATGATAATGAAATAAATAAGAAGAAAATAAACATCAAGATTTACGTAGAAACCTAATACTAGAAAAACCATGGGTAGAGGAGGAGAAATCTACTATANGAAATTTAGAGAATGATAATTCACTATGTTCAATAGTTTCTATTTACAATATCAAGATTTCAATAATCTCAATTGAAATCTAAGCTCTCAAGAATGTTGTATATGTTTTCTCTCTTTTCTCTTCACTACAATTACATTATAGGTCCTGATATATACATATATATATATATATACTAGAGACAAGTTGTAGAAGAATAGGAGTCCAAAACTGCGTCAAAAACGAAAATGGGTCTGAGCCGGATAAGAGCGATAAGCGAGCGACCAAGTCTCGAGTTATTTTCTACTGGGCTCGTTCAAGCATCCGCTAGCGAAAATGCGGACTTTTCCTCTAGTCCATAATTTTGTTCTTTACAAGATCACTCCGATTTAGATTCCAATACCCACTAGAATTTGGGTCAAACCACGACAATCATATATAGCAAAACATATATATAATCATATTTTCCATAATTTCAATGAGTAGACCGCTTTCATAGCTAGGGTTATAAGCAATTTATAGCTAGAGTTGAATGCACGAAAGAAGAAACAACAACATATACGACATTCTCTTTGTTGACTTGGGTTGTTAGGTTATTCCTGTGTTGACTTGGGCAATTAGTTAGTGGGCTCATGACTGATGGCTGATGAAGGGTGCTAATTTGGGATAGAACAACGGTATGGCGGACGAGGTATCAAGAAAGCAAAGGAAGAAGAAGAAACTAAACGTGGGAAAGAAGAAAGGAAAAGGAAAAGAAAAGAAAAAGGAAAAGAAAAGAAAAAGAAAAAAGAAAAAGAATGAAAACGTAAACGAAAAGGAAAGGGAAAGGGAAAGTATGTGGGAAAAGATAAATAAGAAAAATTAAAAATTAAGGAAAATGAATATAAAAATAAAATTTAGGATAAAAATGTGGTGCATGTGAAAGAAGAAAAAACCCAATTATTTTATCTTGCATCTATTATGGAATGCAAAAATGTATGCCGTATACATTTAAAGTGATTTACGGCTCATATATGAATATCGTAACAAGTCTAATTTTTTTGAAAAACACGACATGCCTTAAAAGTACGTCGTAAATACTTTAAATAATATATTGTTTACAGCATACATATATGACATGCCGTAAATAGTCTATGTTTACGACATGAACACACATCTTTGCTTTATAGCGTGCAAGTGACTTTTGTGTAAATTCATGCCACAAATACTCATATCTTTTTGCGTGGTCCATTGCATGCCGTAAAAAATGAAAACATGCCGATAACGATGTTTTTATGGCGTGCCCTTGTATGTCGTAAAAAAAAGACTGTTTTTTAAGGCATACTCTTATGCATGCCATAAATGTCCATTTAGTGATATATTTTACAGCATACCTCTGTTGCACATCTTAAAAGGCTATCTTTTTTTTTTTTTTTAATTATTATTTATGTGATTACCAGCAAACCTATAGTAATTAAAGAACACGGTTATATATATCAAAACATATATAATCATATTTTTATAATTTAAATAAGCACACCGCTTTTATGGCTAGAGTTATAAGCAATTTATAGCTAGAGTTAAATGCACGAAAGACAAAGCAACAACACATATGGCATTCCTTGCGTTGACTTGGGTTGTTAGGTGATTGAACAATTTATGGCTGATTGAAGGGTGGTAATCTGGGAGAGCGACGGTATGGTTGAAAAAGCAAGAAGAAAGTGAAGGAAAAAGAAGAAATTTAACGTGGTGAAGAAAAAAGGAAAATGAAAAGGAAAGGAAAATAAAAGAAAAGAAAAAGAATGAAAATTGAAGGGAAAATATGTTGGAGAAGAAAAATAAGAAAAAGAAAAAATTAAGGAAAAGGAATATAAAAGTAAAATTTAGGATAAAAAGGTGGTGCGCATGGAAGAAGAAAAAATCCTGATCATTTTATCTTGCATCTATTACAGAATGCAAAAATGTATTCAGTATATTTTTATAGCTAGAGTTATAAGCAATCCATAGCTAGAGTTAAACGGACAAAAGAAAAAGCAACAACGTATAAGGCATTCCCTGTGTTTACTTAGGTCATTAGGTTAGTGGGCTCGTGAATGATGTCTGATTGAACGGTTGATGGCTGATTGAAGGATGGTAATCTGGGAGAGAACGGTGCATATGGCAAACGAAGCAGGAAGAAAGCTAAGGAAGAAGAAGAAACTGAACGTGGGGAAGAAAAAAGGAAAACGAGAAGAAATGGAATAGGAAAAGAAAGAATAGAAAAGGAAAATATAACAAAAAAGAGAAAAAGAACGAAAGGAGAGCAAAAATATGTGGGGAGAAGAAAAATAACAAAAAGAAAAAAGCAAGGAAAAGGAATATAAAAGTAAAATTTAGGATAAAAAATGGTGCGCATGAAAGAAGAAAAAATCCTGATTATTTTATCTTAAATCTTTTATGGAGTGCAAAAATGTAAGCCGTAAATGTTTAAAGTAATTTATGGCACACTTAACAATTCTAATTTTTTAGAAAAACACGGCATGCCTGAAAAGTACGCTGTACCTAACCCGTTAATTTTTTTAGTTCTAGATCCATCTCTGGCCGTAAAATACTTTTTTAAGTAATTGATCACTTAAAGCATACATTTATGACATGTAGTAAATTGTTTATTTTTATGACATGCCGAAATATCTGTACTTTACGACGTCCATTGCATGCCATAAAAAATGAAAAACGTGCCATTATCATTATTTTTATGGCCTGCGCCTGTATGTCATAAAAAATTGCTGTTTTTTTTGAGATATGCACACCTTAAATGTCCATTTAGTGATATATTTTACAGCAGACCTTTGTTGCATGTTGTAAAATGCTGTCTTTTTTTTTTTTTTTTAATTCTTACTTATTTGATTACCAGCAAACCTATAGTAATTAAGGAACACAACTTTAGATATCAAAACATATATAATCATATTTTCCATAATTTCAATAAGCATACTACTTTTATAGCTAGAATTACAAGCAATTTATAGCTAGAGTTAAACGCACGAAAGAAAAAGCAACAACATATACGGTGTTCCCTATATTGACTTGGGCTGTTTGGTTATCTGTGTTAACTTGGGTCATTAGGTTAGTTGGCTCATGCCTGATGGTTGATTGAAGGGTGGTAATGTGGGAGAGAACGGCGGTATGGTGGACAAAGCATGGAGAAAGTGAAAGGAGAAGAAACTGAAAGTGGGGAAGAAAAAATGAAAGGAAAAGAAAAAGAAAGAAAAGGAAAATAAAAGAAAAATGAAAAAGAATGAAAAGGAAAGGAAATGAAAGGAAAGGGAAAATATGTTGGAGAAGAAAAATAAGAAAAAGAAAAAATTAAGGAAAAGGAATATAAAAGTAAAATTTAGGATAAAAAAAGTGGTGCACATCAAAGAAGAAAAAATCTTGATTATTTTATCTTCCATCTTTTACGGAATGCAAAAATGTATGCCGTAAATATTTAAAGTAATTTACGGCACACGTGCATGTCGTAAACAAGTCTTAAGTTTTTAGAAAAACACGACATGCCTTAAAAGTACGTCGTAAATACTTTAAGTAATTGATCATTCACGTTATGCATTTATGACATGCCGTAAATAGTCTATTTTTATGACATGTCGACACATCCGTGCTTTGCAGCGTGCAAGTGAATGCCTAGGACGATATTTTGACACATAACAACGAGTTAATGAGATCCTTTAGGACATTTTTTGTACACGACACTAATAAATAATATGTTATCTTGTATTATGTTTTAATATTGTCCGAAATTCTCCTCACCAACATGCCATTACACCATTATCTTACCTGAGTTGCATGGATTTTAAATTATTATATACACTCTTTCTTATAACAATCCTATCAGTATTTTCACCCTACATTTTTTGTTGCCCAAAATTCAGGTCTACTTCGGAGATTGCTCAGGCATCATTGCTCATCTGTTCAACATTTAAGTCGGTGTTACATTATGTTACATCTACAGGTGTAATAAATCATCAATTTTCTTGCTTCAGACCCAGTAAAACAGATTTTGCATGACCAGCAAGGTAGGTTTATTCGCAGTTTCTTTCTGCCGTAATGACTCAGGCTTTGATAAATTCTTATTCAAAACTTTACATATGTCAAGTTCTAACTAAATCTTGTTGAGTTTTGAAGGGCTTGTACTTCTTGACATCGTGGGCAAGCCCTTGTATGGATCCAGCAGCAGCAACGAGTGACACAATAAGACAAGCCCAACTGAGTATTTTAAGCCATATCCATGTGAAGGAATACTTGGGTATTTTGGCCTGTGCAATGTGCATCTCTATGGGAAAATACACTGTTAATGGGTAAAATGAGGCTGCTCCAATCAGACCCAAGAAATTGTTGAAGAACGGAAATGTCATGGCTATCACGGCTGTTACTATGACGTAAACTGTTCTCCATATTAGCCTGAACAAGTTAATGTGCCAAGAGCCGCATAGTGGAACATTGATAACGTGCTCGGTCGTGATGAATTTGTTTTCTGGCCATTTCTGGCTGCAACATTTCTCAACGTAACCAAATATAGGCTGGGCAAAGACCTATTGAGAAAAGGCCTTATGAAAATGAATAATGCTTCTTGTGCATAATGATTTATTTACAAATTAGGTGTCAAAATGAGAGAGAAATTTTTTTTTTTTTTTTTTCAAAGAAATTGTGAATTAATCATATTTCACTAAATTATATGTATGTAAATCATTTTGTGCCAGCACAATTATCACTGGGTTAGCTATTCTAGCAGTGGATTATAGAATATTTATTTACCTGGTAAGCACCAATTAAGTGGATGGCGATGCAGACATTGGCAAAGTCAATCAACCAGAAGGGTTCGTAAAATCCAAATCCGGTGAGGAAATTTCCAGGAGCTTTATTCCCAAATGCAGCATACCCTATGCAGCCACACATGACGTAGAATATGGTCGTGGTCGACACTCCTATTAATGAGGCCTTTTTCATTACCTTGTTCTCTGGGGGCGGGGACTTCAACGTGTCCTGCATAATACATCCCAATAATATTTAGTAAATGTTTGATTCGGATTAAATTAAATTAAATTAAATTTTCAAGTCAAAGTCAATAATTAATTTTAATCACACATTTCATCAATTTTTTTCCAAAATCTACTAAAATTTAATTTTAGGTTGAATAATGCTACTTTGCTAGAAGTATCTAGTCAGATGCGATGACAAAGACATCATGACAGGAGGTGAGTAAGTGGAAAAACTGACTATATTAAAAACAATTCAATGATGAAATCTCATGTGATATTATGTCAATCACTATATCAATCATTAGTAAGATATATTGTTTAATAATAGATAATATTCATTTATTGTCTTTAAGTGAATGTGTCGAAAACTTTGTACCCTTCTTGTCCAACCATGAAAATTCCAAAATTGTGTGGTGCCCCCAAAGATCTGTATCTCATGTGACTTTGTATAAAGGATGATTCCGATAATATCAATCAACAGTGTGACGTTACGAATCTAAATCTAAGCCCCTGTTTAGTTTGGATTATAATCCAATTAAAATCTCAAATCAAAGTCAACAATTAATTTTAACTATATATTTAATGAGATTTAAAAATTTTCAAGCACACATTTCATAGACTTTTATCAAAATTTATTAAAAATTTGATTTTAATATCTACAAAGGGGTGCTAAATCTCAAAGGCTAGTAGTCCAATTATCAGTACCACTAGAAAGTAGAAATAAACAGAATTGGAAGAATCATTTTTAGCCTACTTTGTGGACCTTAGGTAGGATGGACCAATTTATCTGTTTCGGCCTTCTCTTCATTTACACCACTATTTTTTTCATAAAAATTAATTAATATTCAATTGAAAAAACACGAATTGGCCAAAATACGTCCATTTGGTGCATGATGAGTGTAACAACACGCTTTTCTCATGCATACATAATTTATGATAAGACATAAGTTACTATATTTAGCAATAATTGATTCCGCAATCAATTGAAGGAGCTTTTATTGTATATATACCGAGTAATGCATTCCGTGTCTATCTCAAGAACGAGACTTATCCACTCCGTCGTTATGCAGCAATTCATACTATGCTTCGCACATATTTCAAGTTTGGATAATGTCTCATATCTGTTTGATAAAGAATATCATGTGTGCTATGCTGGCATAAATCATACCTATATATTTTATTTATTATACTCAAATTAATGTGTAGCTTCAATGTCAGTGTATATCTATCTATCTACAAATAATTGACTTGCCTGGATTTCAATGAGTACTGTAGAATAGGCATATGCAAAGGCTATATCTCCAATGGCTTGGAAGCTTTTCCAGATCTTCTCCGAACCAGACACATCCACTCCGACTGTTACTCCCGATAGGCTTGTACGAGCGTGCCCACCCCCTTAATTAATCCAAACCACAAATATTCATCATATTTGACCACAATCTTAATTTAATTATGCTTAAAAAAACGATGTTACATAACAAAACCGCAGGATAATTAAACTACGAGTCTAATACCTGCAACCTTAGCTATGGAGAGGCCGAGGCCGATGGAAGAGTAGGCGAAAGACATGACTGCTGCTACAATAGACAGCCATGACAGCTCATGGAAGTTTGGTATTTGGCTAAGAATTATCTGAATTACAGCAAATATTATCATAAATGGATAGTTAGATATCGAACACGTGACATGATGGCCGTGTTTGTGGTAACAATTTGACCTCTCGACCGCCCTGACAATAACCCAAAACACAAATCAAAACATGAATAGTAGTCAATATTAGTTTGAAAAACACTAGAAATTTTCTCAAGACGATTAATATTACTACTCACACCATACTAATAGATGCAGTTATTGTGTATCCAATTGTAACCCCAATGAGATTACCATACTGGGCTAATCCACAAAGCTGAACTTTCACACCTCCTACAAATTATTGGAAATTTCACCAAAAAAACATTTAGAAGCGTCTCAGATTAATCTTAACAAGTATGCATCAAAACTTCCAAGAAAGTGTTACCTAAATGAGACCTAACAACGTCCATGTAAGTGTAGTTTCGGTTGCCATGGACGGGTCCAGGAGAGCGATAACTGTCGGCTAATAGGGTGGAGGTGAAGTAGGTTATGAAAGAAAACGCCAGAAGAACTGCCGGACCAGCCACCCATCCCAACTGAGATATGGCCCAAGCCAGTGAAAGCACGCCGGACCCAATCACTGCGGTTATGATATGTGCACTTGCAGTCACCAAAGTACCTTCAAACCAAAATAATAATAATAATAAAAATCAAAAACAAAAACAACGGATTAAGTTTGCTCATGTATGTGTTAGCATCAGTGCGTCTTATACCAGTTCGTCTGACTCGGCCATCATCGTCGAAATTCTTGTTAGGGCTAATCTCCAGTGTTTCTGGGGTTTGTTCTATGTACATGCTCTTATTTTCCAACTCTGTCATCTTTTTCTCTCTTTGTCTCTGTGTCTCTGTATGTGTGTGGCGAGTATATAGTTTAGGTTATGACACTTGATTAACAGAGAGGGAAATATATATACAAATATACACAAAAAGTTTCTTACTTTTTTTTTTTTTTTTTTT
>CAIGRB010033178.1:81148-96961 GCA_903798255.1 Fraxinus quadrangulata | reverse complement strand
CGAACACTACATTAGGTTATGAATCTTGAATTAAAAATAAAGGTGATCAATAGATGAAATTGTTATGCCCTAATATTTATCACATATTTGTTTCTCCAATTATCTGTGTTTGCTATATTGTTATTTATTTTCAATCAGTCAAAAGTAGTTAAGAAAAATCATCATAATTATTTACTTGCTTTCGTCGAATAAATGTTAGAAAAATTAGATTAAGATCTTAAGTATAGTTCTCGTGGGAACGATAATCCAGATTCAAAGTCCACTATATTACTTGTTACGATATCGTACACTTGCGATATAAAAAAAAACGCAACAATAGCCCCTTAATACCAGGCAGAAGATTACGGGTTTAATCATCTTCCTGTTCATTGTCAAGTTGGAGACTTATATAAATAATTTGCTCGAGCTTTCTCTTCTTATTTTTAAAACTCATACTTGCAAGTCCATGTTTAATTATCTTGTATATAAAGAATCTTATTATCTTTTTAGATCCTTTTATCCTTGACAATTTAGTTTCTATTTGACCTTCATTTCTTAAAACTTATATTTCTTCGTCAAACTCAGTTTTAATCAAACTTTTCATAAGACCCCCAAATTTTATTAACTTTTCAACCATTCATTTCACCAAATGTTATCAAAATTTTAAAAAAAAAAATTACTTTTTATCCAAACCTAACAGGATTTTAGTGTATAATATAACTGTCAAATTGTAGAGTACGTAACTATCTTGCATAGGTTCATCTCTGTTAATGTGTTTTTATTTAAAAGTCAATGTAATTTGTTAAACAAGTGAGGGCTAAAAATATAATTTGTCGTATGCTTTTAAGTTTGTTTTAAGTAGCAAATGTGACCTAAAACGTATGTATGAAAAAAAGAAATTTGTGAAAGAAATCTTGTGAAGTAAGAAATATTCCAGTTGCTTCTCCTCTCTGTTTTTCCTCTATTTTATATAACTTGAAATTAGTTGTAGTGAGTTTCCTTTATATTCTCCTGTTTTCATAGCCCTATTTTCTTCTGCTGAAATCCAATAATTTCATACGAGTTAAATCTGTGCAATATAAATTTTTTTCTTGTTTCATACGCGTGAAATCAGTGCAGTTTTACTAATCCCAACCAATAATCACCCGCATTAAATGTCTATTGTTCATTATTACCCAAACCATTTTATCCTAGACATTCAGTGTGTAATGTGTTTGCCAATTATTTATTTTAAGTTGTCAATGGTTGAAATGCTGGTAATACAATTTGCTAGGCTAGTTTTATTGGTGCTGCGCGGATTAGGGGATTTTCCATCTCGTTGCTGATTGATGAATGCTATTTTGAGTTCCCATTGGTTGAAAAGCCAATGATAGGATTTTTAGGCTATGGTCCTATAGGGATAGATTATAGAACCCAGCTTTTGATTGTCAAAACCATCAACCAAAAAAATATATATATATATATTGTGCATGTTACAGCAGATTTTGAGAAGCGGCAAAACGTAGCTTTTTATATTTAACTTCTAAAATTTTTAATTATGCATCACTAAAATGTCAGGTTTTACACCCAGTGAGTTAAACGAATTCATATTCTAAGTTATAGGTATTCCACAATAATAAAATCTCATCCATCCTTCATGTTAAAAAATATTCTTCTATTTTCTTTTTCTTTTCGACCATTGACATATCAAATATATTTTCTAATTTTTTTAAAGTTTGAAATTTAATATAGATTAACTTTATTCATTTTAAAATAACTATGGGTTGGAAATTAAAATTTGATTCTTGAATGTTGGAAATTAATTTTGATAAAACTTGATTCATGAATGTTGGAAATTAACATTGATACATGAATTAGCTTATTTAATATTAATGTATTTATTTTATTCAGGTATTCATATGGTTCTTTGAAACCCACTATTCATAATATTTATGAGAAGTCATTAATTTGTCTCTTGAATTTATACAATGTATTTGGGATCCTTAGTACCTATAAAAGGCCTTGTGCTTGAGACATTTCGTAGAGCTAAACCATATAATACAAATATCTTTTGTGAAATTCTTATGTTTTCTCTCTAGCATTTCTTCCCATAATTATTTATTTCCAACAAAGTGGTATCAGAGCATATTGAAAAGATGAATAGTTCATTTCCTTTTGTTGATGTGAACCCACGTAGCGTAGAACTACGAAACACACGATTAGATTAAAATCGAACCCAAGAAAACCAAGTAATCCAAGTTTTGAATTTGATTCGAAAATAACGAATCAAAATAACCAACAATACATAAATGATATGTTGACCTTTTTGATTGACTATTTAAGAATCTCACTAGGTTGATTTGAACATCATAAGAAGAATCTTGATAAGTTTGTGATTTGTCCAACGAAGAACAAAAATTGAAAGCAAATTGCCTCTCAATAATAATATTGTTAAAAATTGCTCTCTCCAATCAAAAGAATGAGTTCTATTTATAAGGAACTCATAAAAACCCTAATTAAAATGGAATTAAAGTCCAAAAATAACAAAAGATACCATAAAATAGAATTCTAACTAGAATAGGATATTACGCGAAATTTGAAAAAAATCACGTCTAGGTCTATGTGGTCGCATAGAACAAACATTCAGTCTCAAGTTTGATTCGGTAATACAGTATGCGACCGCAACCCTTTTAAGTTATGCGATCAATAAACATTCAGTCTCAAGTTTCGTTCAGTAATACAGTATGCGACCACAACCCTTTTAAGCTATGCGATCGCATAGCTTTAATTTTGAATCCTCTTTTTCCTCATGCATAATTTCATGCCGTTTCCGGATTATACTCATGGACGGAAATCCGACACCCAACCTGAAAGTTATGCATATTTTCATCCATGGTGCTCTTTTTTTCATATATCTTTCAAATCTTGAATCCAACGCACCCTACTTGATTCCACTTTCATGTCAATATGTAAGTTGTTATTTGGCTTGTTGCACTCGAGCTCTTGGCCTCCGCATCTTGGAAAACTCATTCCATGGCCTCCTTGATCCCCTGTAACTCTTAATCTTATCTTTGGTTTCTCTTCAAGTTGAGCTGGATCTTTGTAAGTTTGTTGCATTTCTTGAATCACATCATCCCATCTCTCTTCGAAATAATTCAACCTCGAATCTGTACCTGCATCAAACGAAGCAACACAAGAAACGTCGATGATAAGAATTATAATATACTTACCCTGAAAGTCCAAGTTGTAGCCATTGTTGTTCTCAATCATGGCAATGACATGGAATGGTCCATCTCCTCTAAGGTGTATTTTACACCTCATTTGAGCTCGTATCCACCTTTTTCATATGTACAACCAATCACCATTGCCTGAATCAAATCGTACACACCTCGAATGCTCCATTTTACAAGTTTGACACATGTCAAGAACAATCTCATGTTTTCCATCTAAGCTACCACTTACATCAATAGTTAAAGCAATTAAACACGACCAAATTAGAGGATTAAAATCATAAACCATATCAAAACATGTGTAAGAAGTAGTAGAAGCTATTAAATTAGTTCCTAACATATCCCATCCAATTTTCCACAAGTAGTTATGCAGATTAAGATCAATATATCTCAAGTATTTATCATGCACAACTAAATCATTACCACATACTATGGTATCATCACGTAACATGTGACCTCTCAATTTAACAAGCATACATATACCCTTGCAATATACTAGATTATCATAAACTAGTAAAAATCTTCCTATGAATGCACGCAATAAACGATTATTTAATCCCATGAAAATATTACATTGATTAGTGAGTTCAAACGACCTAACTAACCACTTATAAATTTCACAGTTAATCTTATAATCTAGTTTACAAAAAAACATATGACCTATGCAAATCATCAAATATATCATCTAATTTAGGTGTAGTTGTGAGGTTAGAATTACATGCTCCAAGTGAAAAATTATTCCTACATGCTAGACCATCATCTAACCTATGTATGGAATGATGATACCTTACCGTTGGTGAGTCATCGCGCATCCTCCATGTCTCATCCTTCCTAGGTACTTGTAGTAATGACACTACACATAGACTCATGTTTTTCTTCATATCCCTCTTTGACATTCAATCTCCTACATATGGAATCCTTCAATTTCCCTTGAAGCTCATTTGTCTCCTTAGAGAACATATATTCAACCTCCTGTAATAAAGAAATAACCAAACTATGGTGGGGTTGGTTAGTTTCAACCAAAATTTGATGCTCAATGCCCGGATTTGGTGGTATCCCAATTGGCTTGTTCTCATGGACCAAGTCTTCCAAATCCTACAAGACAGAAGTAGCCAAACTAGGGAAAGATTTATTTGTTCTCACTAAAGCCTTCTCAATTTCACTTTTTCTTTCATGTAAGCTCACTTCTGACTTTTCTTTTCTCTCTAAAAACTCTTTTTCTTTTCCCTTTTGTGCTTCACTTTTCTTTTCGCTACCTCACTATTTTCTCTATTACTCTCTTGCTTACTGTTCTCTCTTTTTTCCTCTAACTCTTTCCGTCTCTTTTTTTCCTCATTTTTCAATTTGATTGGTCTTCATACACTTGTGCCGGTGTTAATAATGCAAGTGTAATATACTTTTCACCCTTGACAAAGCTATACCTATTTTTATACCCATTATGTATCACATTTATATCGTATTGACATGGTCTCCCCCACAAGATATGACCAACATGCATAGGTACTACGTTACATAATACTTCATCATGATAACTACCAATTGAAAAATTTATTAAAACCCTTATATTCACCTTAACTTCCCCACATTCATTCAACCACTATAACCTATAGGGCCTAGGGTGTTTAATATAGTTAATCCTAATTTTTCCACCAGATTAGTGCTAACTACATTTGTACAACTCCCACCATCAATGATCATACTACATACCTTATTATTGATGTGGCACCGTGTATGGAAAATATTTTTCTTTGTTGCTCCAAGTCATCCACCTTGACTTGAGTGTTAAGAGTTCGCCTCATGACTAATAGCACGCCAACATTATATTCCACTTTGTCTCCATCACTAACCTCGTCCAATTCCGCATGCCTTCATAATCACTCTCACTTTTACTTACCACATCTCCATTATCCCACAAAATCATTGTTCTTTTGTTTGGACATTGAGAAGCAATGTGCCTCAACCCCAAACACCTAAAGCATTTGATGTCTCGATTCCTTGATAGCTGAGATTTTAGTTTCTTGCTAGCATTTTCTTCTTTTTCCTTCGACAATTCAGTTTTTCCCCTAGAAACAGTTCCATCTCCTTTGTTGATGTCCTACTTCGATTTCAAGGATAAGTTAGAACCCGAAGCAACCGATGAGTACCTTGATGTTCTATTCCTTTTCAATTTTCTCTCCACCTTCATAGCCATGTGTAGCATATCTTCTAATTTCACACAGTGTTGCAGCTCCACTACATTAGCTATGTCCCGATTCAACCCGTTCAAAAATCTGGCCATGGTGGCCTCCCGATCCTCCTCTATATCTACCCTAATCATCAACAACTCCATCTCCTAGTGATAGTCTTCCACACTCATCGATCCTTGTTAGAGACTTTGTAGTTTTTGATGAAACTCTCGATAGTCGTGATTAGGTACAAACCTCTTCTGCGTGATATCAAGTCCTCCCATGTATTGATCGATCGTTCCATATTTCTCCTCCTTGTTGTCACCACTTGATCCCACCAAGTGATTGCATAGTCAATGAATTCAATGACCGCTATCTTCAACTTCTTCTCCTCTGAGTAGTTGTGGCAGTCAAAGATCAATTCAACCTTTTTCTCCCACTCCAAATAAGTCTCCGGATCACTCCTTTCTTTGAATGATGGAATGGACATTTTTATGTTGTCCATATTCTCATCTACCTTATCTCTAATCAAGTTTCTACCCCTTCATTCAAGCCTAGCTCCTCTATTTCTCACCCTATCCATTTCAGCCTCGATTACTCTCTCCTAATCCCCATCACTCCCATAATCATATTCTTCACACACCTCCATTCTAGGCTCCCGCCTACCTTGTCTTCGTATATTTGGAACTCCCCTACGTAAGTTGGCTAGCTCTGTGTCTTGCCTATCCAATCTATCATGCACATATTCAAATAACCGTTCAAACCAACGTATCATATCATCCAACATGTTGGTTTGATTGTTGTCTCAGCTCGGTGTTGATCCGTCCCTATCAGACATCCTTTATCTAAAATTCATTTCTACCTCACAAATGTGCGCTCGTCTATAACTCAATTCGAGTTTTTTCCTCTATTGATCTCGCCATTCTACCTTTTTCCACTCAATGCTTTCGCCCAAATACTTCAAAGGACAAATTTGAACTCAACCAAGAATTATTCTCATAGAATTCAAACCGAATTTTTGATTGAGATTTTGAAAAGTTTGAAGACTCAAGGAAGAAAAGGAATTGAACTGAATGATTGGAATGGAATTGGAATTCAAGAAATTGATTCTTGAGTTTGACATAATAGATAACATAATTGGTCGATAATTTCTGAGATAAATAATAACAAATATACTTCTTGACTCAGAATTCAACTATGACACCGACAAAGAAAATAGAAGTTGATTTGGACACAAAATGAGCACAAAAATAACTTTTGAATTTTTTACGAAAAAATTACGGATAAAAAGACTTAAATAGAATAATGCAAGAAAAAAAATAAAGACTGAAACGAAAAAATGAAAAGGATATAACCTTGATTTTGGAGTTTAAGCTCTGATGCTAACTGATGTGAACCAACGTAGCGTAGAACTACGAAACCCATGATTAGATTGAAATCGAACTTAAAAAAGCCAAGTAATCCAAGTTTTGGATTTGATTCGAAAATAACGAATTAAAATAACCAACAATACGCAAACGATATATTGACCTTTTTGATTGACTATTTGAAAATCTCACCCGATTGATTTGAACGTCATAAGAAGAATCTTGATAAGTAAGTGATTTGTCCAACGAAGAACAAGAATTAAAAGTAAATTGCCTCTCAATAATCTTAATAATAATGTTGCTAAAAATTGTTCTCTCCAATCAAAAGAATGAGTTCTATTTATAAGGAGCTCATATAAACCCTAATTAAAATGGAATTAAAGTCCAGAGATAACAAAAGATACCATAAAATTGAATTCCAACTAAAATAGGAGATTATGTGAAATTTGGAAAAATTCGCATCCAGATTGGTCTATGCAGTTGCATAGTATGAACACATGCGGTCGCATAGAATAAACATTGAGTCTCAAGTTCGGTTCGGTAATATAGTATGCGATCGCAACCCTTTTAAGCTATGCGGTCGCTTAGCTTTAATTTTGAATCCTTTTTTTCCTTGTGCAGAATTTCATGCCATTTTCGGATTATATTCATGGACGAAAATCCGACACCCGAGGTGAAAGTTATGCACGTTTTCATCCACAGTTCTCATTTTTTTCATATCAACACGCTCTCTCTAAGGAAGTTTGGGAGATTCTCGAGAATAATTTCAAGGGAATTGAAAAGGTAAAGAATGTTCGCCTTTAAATCCTTCGTAGGGGTTCGAATCTCTGCACATGAAAGAGTCTGAATCTGTTTTTGACTATTTCACTAGAGTGTCCTCCATTGTCAATCATATGAAGCGATATGGGGAGAATATTGAAGAAAGTCATATAATTGAGAAAATTCTTAGATCCCTTGACTCAAAACTTGAGTTCGTTAGTATTGCCATTGAAGAGTCAAACATGGATACCATAACCCTTGATCAACTCATGGGGTCTTTGCAAGCATATGAAGAAAGATTGAAGAAGAAAGGCGAGCCAGTGGCTCAAGTTCTCCAAACGAAGGTCTCTTTGGGAGATTAAGAGAAAGAACAAGGATGATCTCAAGGAAGAGGTCAAATTTGTGGTCGAGGAGGAATTTATGGTCATAGTAATGAAAGAAATGATGGAAAAAAATTTGAATAATGAAGGATCAAGCAATCAATTGAGAGGACGAGGCCGTTGGAACTATGACTCCAAGAGAGGTAGCAGAAGAAGGTATGACAAGTCCAATGTTCAAGGTTACACTTTTCATAAATATGGTCACTATGCTTCCGAATGTAGGAGTGACACCACCAATAATGAAGAGAGAGTTAATTATGTTGAAGTAAATGAAGATGAAGAATTATTATTATTGTTGGCAACCAAATAAGAAAAGGATAAACGATCATGGTACATTGACACCGGTGCTGCCAATCACATGAGTGGAAACAAGGAGTTATTCTCAACAATTAATGAGTCGGTGAAAGGCAATATTGTTTTTGGAGATGAAACCAAAGTTCCAATATAAGGCAAAGGTGATGTTCT
The DNA here is from genome assembly GCA_903798255.1 of Fraxinus quadrangulata. NCBI lineage: Eukaryota > Viridiplantae > Streptophyta > Magnoliopsida > Lamiales > Oleaceae > Fraxinus > Fraxinus quadrangulata. The sequence continues at coordinate 88,637 of CAIGRB010033178.1, read as the reverse complement.
TATTCGTGCTAAAAATGAAAGTCATCTTTTGATTTCTCAAGTTTATTATGTACTTACTTTGAAGTCTAATATTTTAAGTTTGGGACAATTACTTGAGACGCGCTATGATATTCACTTGAAGAATCGTTGTCTTATTTTGAGAGATATTTCTCATAATCTAATTGCAAAGGTACCAATGGAGAAGAATATAATTTTTTGCTTAATGTTAATGTTGACCATCCAAGGTGTTTAAAGGCTTATGTTGAAGACAATTCTTGGCTTTGGCACTTAAGATTTGGCCATTTGAATTTTGGTGGCTTGAAGACCTTGAAAAATGAAGAAATGGTGAATGGGTTGCCAAAATTTAATCATCCCAATCAACTTTGTGAAGGATGTCTCGTTCGCAAGAAAGCTAGAAGAAGTTTTCCAAATGAATCCACCTCAAGAGCAACAAAGCCACTCCAACTTATTCATGCGGATGTGTGTGGGCCAATCAAACCATCATTTTATGGTAAAGCAAATTATTTCTTGCTATTTATTGATGATTTTTCTCGTAAGACCTGTGTTTATTTTTTGAAGACGAAAGATGAAGTTTTTGGAGCATTCAAAAAATTCAAAGCTCTTGTTGAAAAAGAAAGTGGCAAATCCATCAAAGTTTTAAGGATCGATCGAGGTGGATAATTCACTTCTAAGGAGTTTAACAATTTTTGTGAGACCAATGGAATCCGACATTTCCTCACAGTTCCAAGATCACCTCAACAAAATGGTGTGTAGAGCGGAAGAATAGAACCATCTTCAACATGGTTTGTAGTATGCTTAAGAGAAAGAGTATGCAGAAGGAGTTTTAGGCCGAAGCTGTTGCATGTGCCGTGTATTTGTCTAATCTTTTCCAGTCAAGGAGTGTTCACGACATGACTCCACAAGAAGCTTAGAGCGGTAAGAAACCTAGTGTTTCTCATTTACGTGTTTTTGGTAGTATTGCCTATATATGTACCAGATGAGAAGAGATTAAAACTTGATGAGAAAAGTGAGTGTATTTTCATTGGCTATGATTCAAGCTTCAAAGGCTGCAAGTTTTACAATCCTCGTAATGGAAAGATTGTTATTAGTAGAGATGCAAAATTCGACAAAAGAAGTTCATGGGATTGGAATGTTCCGAAAAATGAAGAATATGCGATTTTTACTTTTCAAGAAGGAGACTCTAGCCAAGAAGCAAGTGAAAATACTACTACTCTACCGCATTCTCCTATTCCTCAATCTCCTAATGATAGTCCCTTCAAAGGACCAAGCCATATTAGAAATCTTGCAGAGATTTATGAAGAAACTGAAATGGTTGATAATCCATCTTTGTTTTATCTCTTCACCGACACCGAGCCATTAGACTTTGAAGAGGCAACGAAAGGTAAAAAATTGGAGGCATGCAATGGATGAAGAGATTTGAGCAATAAAAAAATGGTACATGGGAGCTAGCGTCTCTTCCTGAAGGCCAAAAAGCAATTGACGTGAAATGGGTATACAAAGTAAAAAAAAAAATGCTCAATGAGAAGTGGAGAAATACAATGCAAAACTTGTTGCCAAAGGCTATAGCTAAAAGCACGGCATTAACTATGATGAGGTCTTTGGCCCCATTGCTCGCTTGGAAACCATTCGATTAATCATTTCATTGGCAACTCAAAATAAGTGGAAAAGTTATCAAATGGACATCAAGTCCGCTTTCTTGAATGGATATTTTGAAGAAGAAGTGTACGTTCAACAACCATTGGGCTATGTTGTCAATGAACATGAAGATAAAGTCTTAAAGTTGAAGAAAACTATATGGCTTGAAGCAAGCGCCAAGAGCATGGTATAACCAGATTGACAAGAATTTTCAAGATCATGGATTCACCAAATGTCCACATGAGTATGCTCTTTATGTAAAAAAAAAGGATGCATATGGAGGTTTTATGATTGTGTGCTTATACATTGATGACTTGATCTTCACCGGTAACAAATGAAAAAATGTTTGAAGAATTTGAGAAAATGATGGCTCAAGAATTTGAGATGACTAACATTGGGCTTATGTCCTACTATCTCGAAATTGAGGTAAAACAAAATGGAGATGGCATTTTTTCAAGAAGTTTATGCAAAGAAAGTTCTTGAAAGGTTCAAAATGCAAAATTGCAATTCAGTGAGTACTCCCATTGAGTGTGGAACAAAAATGTCAAAATATGACAAGCATATGAAAGTGGATCCATCTCTCTATAGAAAGCTTGTTGGAAGCTTGAGATATTTGACTTGTACAAGACCCGATATTCTTTATCGAAGCAGGCATATTGATATGAGATTTTACTTCATTAGAAAGTGCATTGAGAACAAAGAAGAAGAGCTTGTTTATGTGAAGACCAATGATCAAGTAGCAGACATTTTCAACAAACAATTGAAGAATGATGATTTTGCAAGATTGTGCGCTTGGATTGGAGTCACTAAGAGGGAATCAAGTTTAAGAAGGGGTGTTGGAAATTAAAACTTGATTCATGAATGTTGGAAATTAATTTTGATACATGAATTAGCTTATTTAATATTTATGTATTTATTTTATTCATGTATCATATTATGTAGGAGAAGTCATTAATTAGTCTCTTGAATTTATACAATATATTTGGGGTGCTTGAGACATTTCATAGAGCCAAGCCAAAGAGTACAACATCTTTTGGAAAATTCTTGTGTTTTATTTCTAGCCTTTCTTCCCATAATTATTTATTTCCAACACTATAATTATTGTTACAAAAAAAACAAAATTTTACATTAATAGTAATAGAGAAAGATATCATTATAATCCTTATATAACAAATTTGAAACAAAAATTTACCAAACACTTTGTTGGACGTTTAAAGACTTTTACAAAAAAATTACGTTAACGACTTTTGCAAAAATTCAATTTGGACACACCATTTTTGAGTATCTATATATCCATAAAATTTCACAAATACCTTAAACAAAGGGTTTTGTATTAGTGCTTCTAATGAATTTTTATTGGGCCCCGAAAATTATGTCGACCAAACTCTCTTGAGCTCGCTGATAGGATCCTACAGACATGCATCGATCTCTCAAACAAATTTTAAAATAAATAGTAACGGGGTTTGGTTTGAAGAAGTGAAAAGAATTATCTTATTGCGTTAAATATCAACTAATTAAGAACCATAATTTCAAGGCATTATATCAATTTTGAATCTATTGGGGAAACTGGGATATGCCTACAGTCGATTGAGAGATAATGAAAACAATAAATGGTGAAGAAAAGCCTCGTTTCCATATCCAAAAACAACCCCATCATAGAGTGTGTAACTGATGAACTGTGTGTGACATTTTTGTTGTCACTCAATAATATTTTTTGATTAATGTCTAACTCATGTAATGATAGATTGTTAGGCTAGTTTATACCTACTACAAGTTATTGTTTAGACAAGCATGGTTTTAGTTGTAGTTGGTAGGATAGTTGTTCGGAGTATCTTTTAAAATGTATTCAAGTATTGCTATATATATTTAGCTATGTATCTTCATTTTAGTGTGAATGAATTAATCAATTTCCTCATCTTTGTCTTTTAAAAATTCCATCAGTGGTATCAAAGCCATTGATGATCTTTGAAGAGACGAAAAAGGGTTGATAAATCGCAAAAACAGAGTATTCTCTACAAAACTGGTAAGCAAGAAGCAAATTCGGTAAGGAACCTGCAAAATCGGTAAGTGTGTGCAAATCCGGTAAGTTGTGTAAAACTGATAAACTCTTTACAAATCTGGTAAGTTCAGTTGCGTAAAACCTGGTAAGCTCCTTGTAAAACCAGTAAGTTTAGCTCCTAATTTTCTTTCTTTTATTCTAAGAAATTCTTGAGAGAAAACTAGTAAGGAACCTTCACTAGCCAAACGAGTGAGTGAGAGTAATGGCTTCCAGTGGATTTTCAGCACCTCTTCCCTCAGCTTTCAATGGAGAAAATTACAATTTTTGGGCTGCAAAGATGAAAGCTTATCTCAAAGTTTTTGACTTTTGGGAGATAACTGAAACAGGCATTGAACCTCCACCATTGAAAGCTAACCCCATGGTTGCTCAAATCAAACAACACAGTGAAGATGTTGCCAAGATGTTCAAGGCTCTCTCATGCATTCAATCTACTATTTCAGATACTATTTTCACAAGAATAATAATTTGTAAAATGGCAAAAGAAGCCTGGGATAGACTCAAGGAGGAATTCCAAGGTAGTGAGAAAACTAGATAGATGCAAGTGCTCAACTTGAGAAGGGAGTTTGAGACCTTGAAAATGAATGAAACTAGGGTGGTAAAAGACTATGCTGACAGGTTAATGAAAGTGGTAAACTAGATCATATTGCTTGGAGATGATTTTCCACACAAGAGAGTTGTGGAGAAGGTGTTAAACAGTGTGCCAGAGAAATTTGAATCCAGGATGTCTTCACTTGAAAATTCAAGAGACTTCGCTAGCATTTCTTTAGCTGAACTTGTGAATGCCCTTTATGCCACTAAACAAAGGAGATTTTTCAGGTAGCTAGGGGTGCTCTATTTGCAAGAGAGAGGCAGAGAACTCAAACAAGTTTTGGTGGAAAGAAGCCACAAAACGAGAAGAATGAAGTTGTTAAAGGCTCTGGAAAGGATACTAAGTATCCTCCTTGTCCACATTGTAAAAAGAAAGTCCACTCACCTAAATGGTGTTGGTTCAGACCTAGTGTTCAATGCAGGTCATGTAAACATTTTGGACATATGGAAAGAGTTTGTAAAAATCAGAAAGGAAAAGAAGGAACTTCAGTAGGCAAAGGTTGATGAAGATCAGGCTGAAGAACATCTTTTTTCAGCCTTGAATCACATGGCCTGCAGCAAGGTGCAGACATGGTTGCTTGATAGTAGCTGTACTCATCACATGACATCAAATTCAAAAAACAATTTGTGGAGATGAATGATAGCTACAGATCACGAGTAAAGGTTGGAAATGAGGAGTATGTTGAGGTGAAAGGAATTAGCAAAGTTCCAGTTCAGACACTAATAGGTACAAAATTCATTTATGATATTCTGTATGTTCCAAATTTTGATCAAAACCTAATAAGTGTTAGCTAATTAATTGAGAAGAGCTATACTTTAATATTTAAGGATAGTAGTTGCTCAATTTTGGACCAAAATAATCTGGAGTTGATGACAGTTGAGATGAGGCATATAATTTTCCCTTTGGAGTGGAAAAATATAAATTCACATGCCTTCACTAGTATTGTGGTTGAGTCTGGATTGTGGCATAAATGATTTGGGAATGTTAATTACACTTCACTCAAAAATCTGAATGAATTAGAGTTAGTTGAAAATATGCCAAAAGTGAGTGATGATGCTTGTGTTTGTGATATCTGCCAATTGGGAAAATCTAGGTTGTATTTTCCTAAAAACCAGTCTAGAAGAGCACAATGCAGGCTACAGTTGGTCCATTCTGATGTCTGTGGACCTATGAGAACTTCAACTTTGAATGGAAGCAAATACTTTTTTCTCTTTATTGATGATTTAACTAGAATGTGCTAGATTTATTTCCTCAAGATGAAATCTGAGGTGCCGCAGTATTTCAGAAGTTTAAGAATCTTGTGGAGAATAAAAGTGACTGCAAGATAAAAGCTATAAGGATTGATAATGGGACTGAATATACCAGTAATCAGTTTGACAAATTTTGTGAGGAAGTAAAGATTAAACATCAGTTAACAATCATTTACTCACCTCAGCAAAATGGGGTCTGTGAGAGAAAGAATAGAACATCAATGGAAATGGCAAGATGCTTAATACCGGAGAAGAACGTGCCTAAGGTTTTTTGGGTTGAGGCAGTGAACACTTCAATTTATCTACTAAACAAGCTGCCTTCTAAAGTTTTGGACAAGTTGACTCCTTATGAGGCTTGATATGGAGTTAAGCTAAATATATCTCACTTGAAAGTGTTTGGAAGTGTGTGATATTTGCACATACCTGATGCCAAAAGTGATAAGCTAAGTCAGAAAGTAGAGGCTGGAGTTCTGGTTGGATATTGTGATAATGCTAAAGGATATAGAATCTACAATCCTCAAACCAACAAGATTTTTTCCAGCAGAGATGTTAAGTTTGATGAGAATTTTTCATGGAATTGGGAATCAAATGCCGTGAATAAATCTGAGACTCCAAGAAAGATTTCTCAAATAGAAGATGCTGGTAATGATGAAGAAGAAATGGAAGATGAAGTTGAACCTGAAGGTGAATCAGATTCAGAAAATGAAGTATTGAGAACAAGATCACCTCAGGATATCTGCAATTATGAAGCCTACAAACTATAATGAAGCAGTACATTCTAAGGAGTGGATAGAAGCTATGAGGGATGAGCTTATGGCAATTGAAAAGAATGAGACTTGACTGCTTGTTGACAGACCAAGAAACAAGAATGTCATAGGAGTTAAGTGGGTATTCAGGACATAGTTGAATGCTGATGGCTCAATCACTTAGTTTAAAGTTAGGCTAGTTGTAAAAGGCTATGTTCAGCAGTTTGGAATTGATTTTACTGATACATTTGCTCTTGTTGCCAGACTTGAAACAATAAGATTGTTATTTGCAATGGCTACTCAATCAAAATGGAAGATATGTCAACTGGATGTAAAATCTGCCTTCCTGAATGGACATCTGAATGAGGAGATCTTCATTGAGCAACCTGAAGGCTTTACCAAAGAAAGAGAAGAAGATAAGGTGTATCTACTAAGGAAAGCCTTATATGGCTTGAAGCAGGCGCCAAGGAGTTGGTATAGTAGAATTGACATTCATCTCAGCAGCCTTGGTTGCAACAAGAGTGTTAATGAGCAAACATTGTATATCAAACCAGTAAAGGAAGATCTGCTCATTATTTCACTCTATGTAGATGATCTCTTAATTATAGGGAGTAATGTAACCTTAATTGAAGAGGTAAAGGATAAATTGAAGAAGGTTTTTGAAGTGACTGATCTAGGTGAAATGAAGTATTTCCTTGGAATGGAGATTGACCAAACAAAGGATGGTATTTTTGTTTGCCCAATGAGGTATGCTAAAGAAGTGTTAAAGAAGTTCAATATGGAGAATTGCAAATCAGTTAACGCTCCTTTAGTTCAAAATTAAAAGATGATGAAGGATGATGGTGCAAAGAAAATTAATGAAAAGCTATATAGGAGTTTGGTTGGATGATTGCTTTACCTTACAGCCACAAAACCAGATGTAATGTTTGCTGTTAACCTGCTATCTAGATTCAAACAAGAGCCAAGTGAAATTCACTTCCAAGCTACAAAAAGAGTGCTGAGGTACATCAGAGGAGCATGGGATTATGGAATCAGTTTCAGAAGATCAGAAACTCTGGTTTTGACAAGTTTTACTGATAGTGATTGGGCTGGTTCTGCTAATGACATGAAGAGTACTTTAGGCTATGCTTTCTATGTCGGTTCAACTCTTGTCTGCTGGAACTCTATCAAACAAAAAATGGTGGCTCAATCCACAGTTGAAGTAGAGTAT
>CAIGRB010033178.1:43994-61274 GCA_903798255.1 Fraxinus quadrangulata | reverse complement strand
TTACCAATTTTCGACTAAGCTATCATAATTTCTATACATACCGTATTCATACTCATCGTATCTACATTTCCCAATTGTAACATAACATACTGTATTTTTGTCATTAATCTATATAAACAATTGTAACACTAGAATTAAAAAATCGTATTTCACCTACCCTTCATCCTTTTATTTTCCCACCTACCACCAACTTCCTCACACCTTCATTTCATCTTCTTAATTATTTACACCAAAATTTCCCCACCGTCATTTATCTCTTCCCCACACCTTCATTCATCTTCTTCTCTAGAATACAAGAAAACAAATACCGAAAAAGAAACACTCATATAGCTACATCAAGTCTCACGACCACTTTTGAAAAGGTACAACTAAATTACCTTCTTACACACAATATTAGGTGCTTAATTTAGATAAATAGTTTAAGGTGTGGTTTACTTTATGTCCATCTGATTTTCAATAGATAAATAGTATAATTCACCATCCATGTACTAAAGATTCATGAAAATTAATTACATTTTTCATAGGGGTGAATTATTTATTCTTTCGTTGGATAATTCCGTGAAAAATAAGTAAGTAAAATGTAAGAATATTAGAAGGTTTATTAAATTATTAACTGATTTTGAACAAATTCTAATTTTGTAAATCTACAAGTACCATATAAACTTGTTAAATAAATTTCTCGTATACGTATTCGTTCTATCCTTCTAGCCGTATTTATTTATTTTTTCAAATACAGTTATCCATTTACTCCTTCAAAAAATTGTTCTAAAAATGTCTTGTGCCTAAAGTGAATAGTCAAAAAAGTTCTATAGATGAAAGGGGCCGATTTTCTCGAAGATTTGGTGATATACAATTTTATCTTCCAAATGTGCTTCTTAACTACATTGTATTATTTTGGCCCTTCATGCAGATGTCTTTGAAGTACATACTTTCATCAAATCAATGGTATTCTGCTACCATAACTCAATCCCCAAATCAGAAGTACATTAAAGATTTCATAGAACTTATCAACTCGGATCAACAATCACATATGCTAAGTAGTGCTTTTCATGGATTTCTATACAGTATTTNCAATATCCGAATCACAAGTACTTTACAGATTTCATAGAACTCATCAATTCAGACCAACAATCACATATGCTGAGTAGTACCTTTCATGGATTTATATATAGTATTTTCAAGAAAAGTGAAGATGAACAGTAGTTCAGTAGTAAAATAATTCATGATTTCATCCCGTGCCTTGTCAACAGTGGCAAAAATAATGAAGTTTTGGTAAAATTAAATGATCACTTAGCTCGCTTCGGTTTATAAGAGTTCTGTCTTGTAACATGATTCCTTGCCATGAAGTATCTACACAACTCGACTTCACCAACGACCGATTTTGGACATCAAGAAGACAAATTTAAACTCAAGCTGGTCATACTTGTCGAATGCATTCTAAAACTGACTGAGCGATATATTGATCACAAAAGTTTGAGCGCGGTTGAGGACATTTATGCTTTCCTTGCATATCCATGGGGCCGTAAAGCGTACGTTATTTTATTAAATTCATTACAAGCGTCTCATCTAGAAAGAGTACAAAGAATGCAACAAAGTGAGCAAACAGAATCTAAGTACTCATTACACGGATATCCACTAGCATTCCAGGTACATTTATTCTACTACTCTATATATAATTACATTTACTTGTATAAATATTACATATCTAATACAATTGTGACAGAAAATACAATTAGACAATTTCTTACCAAATATGAGGTATTTTAATTATTTAATTACACTCCTAATGACATAACATTACAAATTTCTTTAGTTTTTTTTTCTTCCTAAAAACAATTCCTACCAAATTAGTTACATATTTTATTGTAATTACAGATTCAAGTAGTTGCAGTATTACAATCAACACCAGATGAATTACAAACAATGTGGTATATAAATCTTTCGTTGCCGCAAGATAACCTCCATCACATACTCGACGACATTGTCAGTGGAGAACTAAATAATATAACACAACAATTCCCCCACACAGATACCATACAACCTACTTGTAATACTTCAGTTCCAAATGCCTGAAGTTCTACTCCTATGAGCTCCACTTATGTCACTAAAGAAGAAATGGAGCAACAGATGAATACATATAGGCAGAATATCGTCTCAGATGTATCTAAGGTATGCAACAACTTGAAAACAACCATTGTAGCATATGTGTCTAAGTTGTGCAAAGAAATGAGAACAACCATTGGTGAACAATCAAATAGACACGAACACCAATATGAAACAATTCTTCAACAACAAAAAGAATTGTTCGGCCATCATCAACAATGGGAACAACACCACTACGAAGAAATACAATCTAGAATACACCCGGGCGAAAATTCAGATTACCAAATTCTTCTTGACAACCAAAATCATTTCTTCCAACAACAACAATGACAAGAAGCCAACTACCAAACATTCAATTCTACCATACAAAATCATGTAGATAGCAGTTTAAGTTCAGTGCGAGCTTATATTAACGAACAGAATACCAATGTCCTTAACAATTTATTTACATGGGAATCAAACATGGAAGCCATTATATGTTCTCTTCATGAAGATGCTCCTGCCTATATGAACACTGTTGTTCAACCTACATCAACGTCTCAACAAACTCAAAATGTGTGAACACCAACAGCATAAAGAAAAAATATAATGTGTTCCATCACTATACCCCTATTCAAGAGAAAATATAATGTAAGTGATCAATAATAATTTTTTCCGTCTCTAAATTTTGTAATTTACTTTATAAAGGACCTAATTTGGATGAACTTTTCTTTCTTTTGCAGTTGCCTTAAAACTTTATCATGTCAGACAAACTGGGTTCATTGAGCGAGAAGAAGTGAGTGTATCACATTGCAAATGATCATCTTAATCTTATAGTAATGATAACTGAAATGTTGTATCATTTTGTAAATATTATTATTCGGTTTTATAAACACAGCCATAACCTTTCTTGTAAGATCTGTTCGAAGAAGCGAAGAGTTGAACCGTCTGGTGGCCTCTTCACACGTGAGTTCCTCTATTTGTCTTGTTTCTTCATAAAATTATAGTAATTGTTGTTGGTTAATTACTACCGACAACCATCACCCACTGGGAGGCGACAATCAATTTCGGTGGTGGCTAGGCGAATGTCGCTGTCCCCTGGCCGACGATTGTCGGGTGGGATCAAATTTACACCAACAGGGAAGAAGAAGATGGCTACTATTGCAGCTGTGACAAAGTTTCAAAGGCCCTTGTGGGGCCTGCAAATCTGTGCGGGAAGAGCTGGGATGAAGGACCAGCTGTCTGGCGGAGGTTCTTATAAGCAGAAAATGGGAATTTATGGTGGAAGAGGAGATAGATCTTCCAAAAACAAACATTGAACTGGGAAGTTTTGTTAGATGTATAACATATTTCTGGTGGAAAATAAAATAAGCACTTTTTTAGAGTTAATGCACTAAGTAAATTTACTATGTTAACTAAACTTCATTTTGCTAACTTCATTGAATATATATATGCAACGCTAACATAACCTTCAAAATTACAAAACTCGTGCATTGCACGGGTCAAAACTAGTATTAATTATAAGTGCGTTCAATCTCTAACTTGACTTGCTCAAAATTTATGTTTTTCAATCTGGGCATACAAGGTAGACGAAAAGACCAAGAAGAACCACTTAAGAATAAAAAGGAAAAATTAAAAAAGAAAAAAATCATATTAATACCAGAAATAATTAAAACCTAAATAAATTATAATATCCCAACAATGACCCAAAAAAAAAAAAAAACCTTAGTCAGTTGAAACTTGGAAGTGCACTCTATTGAGGACAAGAAATAAAGCGTACATAGAATGTCAATTCCATGTTGACCTGTATCTAGCTATGAATCTAAATAAACGTAAGCCTTAACGTAATTGTAGCAAATTTTGAGTGTCTGTTTGGCCCCCATTTTTGGGGGTTGAAAATTTGTAGAATAGTAATTGATGGGAGAATGTGTGGTGAAAAAGTTTTAGATTTTTGTATAATATTATTTTATTTGATAAATGTGTGGTTGAAATGAAGAGAGAGAAAAAATTAATGGAATAAAATAGAATTTAATGGGGCTCAAACGGGGGCTAAATCTTTACTAAAAAAATCTTCTTAAATTAGCTAAAGGACTTTGGAAACTTGGAGAACTTTCGAATGTGTAAAGAATAATGCTATCTAGTTGAACACCAATTTAGGTGTTAGCGTGTTCATGCGATCCCTTGGCCCGAGGTGCGGGCAAAATGCTTTGTTTGGTAGTAAGCACAAATTAAGTGATCAACTATTATGTTGACCATTTAATGCACGACTAAGAGCATCTATGCAAGCTCTATTAATATTTTTCCTTTAAAAAAAATAATTTATTTGATTTTAGTTTATTAATTTTTTTTCTTTATTTTAAAAGGGTTTTGATTTCAAATTTTTAAATGACTTAATCTATACAAAAGTAAAAAATAACTTTATTCAATAAAGATTTAAATAAAATTTAAATTACGGTACTATCTATAATTATGATTTTGAAATTTATCATTTTTTGGAAACTTTAAAATTATGTATGAAATTCTTATAAATATGTTAAGTAAGACTTGTCCAACTGAAAGATAAACCTATGAAAAATTAGTCTAACTTTCGCATTTTAAAATTTTGAAAATTGTGTAATTGATTAATTGTAGGAATTATTAAGTAAATATAGTATTTTATAATTTTAGATGTTTTTTATGTATTATTTTAATTATTAAATGATTTTTAGGATGATTAAAAATTAAAAATAAGAAAATGCTTTTTTACTCTTATATGAAGATGCTCCTGCCTATATGAACACTGTTGTTCAACCTACATCAACGTCTCAACAAACTCAAAATGTGTGAACACCAACAGCATAAAGAAAAAATATAATGTGTTCCATCACTATACCCCTATTCAAGAGAAAATATAATGTAAGTGATCAATAATAATTTTTTCCGTCTCTAAATTTTGTAATTTACTTTATAAAGGACCTAATTTGGATGAACTTTTCTTTCTTTTGCAGTTGCCTTAAAACTTTATCATGTCAGACAAACTGGGTTCATTGAGCGAGAAGAAGTGAGTGTATCACATTGCAAATGATCATCTTAATCTTATAGTAATGATAACTGAAATGTTGTATCATTTTGTAAATATTATTATTCGGTTTTATAAACACAGCCATAACCTTTCTTGTAAGATCTGTTCGAAGAAGCGAAGAGTTGAACCGTCTGGTGGCCTCTTCACACGTGAGTTCCTCTATTTGTCTTGTTTCTTCATAAAATTATAGTAATTGTTGTTGGTTAATTACTACCGACAACCATCACCCACTGGGAGGCGACAATCAATTTCGGTGGTGGCTAGGCGAATGTCGCTGTCCCCTGGCCGACGATTGTCGGGTGGGATCAAATTTACACCAACAGGGAAGAAGAAGATGGCTACTATTGCAGCTGTGACAAAGTTTCAAAGGCCCTTGTGGGGCCTGCAAATCTGTGCGGGAAGAGCTGGGATGAAGGACCAGCTGTCTGGCGGAGGTTCTTATAAGCAGAAAATGGGAATTTATGGTGGAAGAGGAGATAGATCTTCCAAAAACAAACATTGAACTGGGAAGTTTTGTTAGATGTATAACATATTTCTGGTGGAAAATAAAATAAGCACTTTTTTAGAGTTAATGCACTAAGTAAATTTACTATGTTAACTAAACTTCATTTTGCTAACTTCATTGAATATATATATGCAACGCTAACATAACCTTCAAAATTACAAAACTCGTGCATTGCACGGGTCAAAACTAGTATTAATTATAAGTGCGTTCAATCTCTAACTCGACTTGCTCAAAATTTATGTTTTTCAATCTGGGCATACAAGGTAGACGAAAAGACCAAGAAGAACCACTTAAGAATAAAAAGGAAAAATTAAAAAAGAAAAAAATCATATTAATACCAGAAATAATTAAAACCTAAATAAATTATAATATCCCAACAATGACCAAAAAAAAAAAAAAACCTTAGTCAGTTGAAACTTGGAAGTGCACTCTATTGAGGACAAGAAATAAAGCGTACATAGAATGTCAATTCCATGTTGACCTGTATCTAGCTATGAATCTAAATAAACGTAAGCCTTAACGTAATTGTAGCAAATTTTGAGTGTCTGTTTGGCCCCCATTTTTGGGGGTTGAAAATTTGTAGAATAGTTATTGATAGTAGAATGTGTGGTGAAAAAGTTTTAATTTTTTTTGTAATTTTAATATTCGTAAAAGCACTAAAAGCACGCAAAACTTAAGCTTATGAGATAGACCAAACTGAAACTAAATTTACAACACGCTTAACTAAATTTGCAGAAAATAACACAAAGTAATATAGAAAGGAGCAAATATCAAACAAAAAAATTAATATTATAAGCTAGATAAAGGTAAAATTTTCAAACTTTGAAATACAAACACCTACAGATGTATCTGTGTAAAAAATCCCAGCTCAATCGAAAAAATTGTCAATATACCCACAGCAACCTGTTCTATTCCTCGTCAAACCATTAAAAGCAAAAATCGAACCAAAGAAATAAACATCAAACAAAAGCGGAAGCATTTGAAGTAAATCGAAGTAAATGAAAAATAATATCAGCTAAATAAAGGTAAAGTAAGAAAAAACTAGCTGCAAAATTGAGAAGGACATACTGGAAAATCAGAAAGGAAGTTGAAGACAAAACTCGTGAAAAGGAAAAAGCAAGAGAATGTGTAAATGAAGAGAGAGAAAACAAAATGCATATTTTGATGAATGGTAGAAGTTAGTCATACGGTGTTCCACTCAATGATAAATAACCTGATAATGAATAGTGCAGGAACCTGTTTCAATGTTAATTGGAAGGTAGGAAAAGGAACAGTAAATCAGAGATTCCATCTTTTATATGAAGGCAGATTATTATTATCATTATTATTATTATTATTATTATTATTATTTTGTATGTGGTATTTTATAATTTTATGTATTTGGTAGTTATTATTTTAATTATTAAATAAATTTTATAATGATGAAGTATTTAAAATAATAAATAAAATAAGTAATGCATTTTTATGTACAAGCTTGTAAAACTTAAAACTTGGCCTCACGTGTAGTCACGCTTTTCGCTTTTTAGCACACTCCATATAATAAGTTATATTAAATGGGATATAATTCATTGAATTTAATTAACAATGTAATTTAATATAACTAATGCTGCATATGTTAAATATAGTCCCCATTTTTTTTAAAATACGTTTTTTCTCTCTCTCTTTTTTTAAACTTTATTTTTTAATAAAATAATATTACATGCAAACTCAAAAAAATTTCTTATTTTTCAACAATACATTGTCAATGAATTTACTATTTCAAAATATCAATATTCATATGAACACTAGTAATTTAACTCCATTAAAACTTATTTTTCCACTTTAATTTGAACTCTGCCAAACGTGTATTTACCCCCCTTCTTCCTTCTCCGGCCCCTACTCTCCTCCGCTTTGGCCTCAGCCTCTAAACATTCATCAAATTCTAGTATAAATACACAATGGTCAAATCGTTACCGCAAAATTTTCATTCTTGTTCGTTACAACAACATTCTCATCACCAGCAAACCGTGAGCTATCAATCATCGTCGCTGTCCTAATCAGGATTTAGTTGCCCCAAGTAAATGAGCTTGACGTCGCCAGTAATATGACTCAGGGCCCTTGCCGTGCGCTCGTCTCTGTTCTCACTGGTACTCTTTTCACATATTTTGTCGATTAGGATTTTTATACATTTTTCTATTGCTGTATGCATACTGTATGGATTTTATACAATTTGACTAATATACAAGCAGTGAGTCAAATTGAAAAATTCTCAGGTACACTGATTTTACTGCTGTGTACAACCGTTCAATAGAAAGTTCAATCCGGAAGGGGAAGCTTGATTTGCAGTTGCGTTGTATCCTGGAAGTTACGGTCCTCTGAATTATTATTTCAATATTGTAGAGTTGTCCATGGGGATTCTGAACCTTGCAATTGTGATTCCACAGGCATGTATATTTTACCTATTCTCTCAACACAACTTTTACAGCATGATAACCTCTTCTGATGATTGTTGAATTTGGTTAATGACAAGACATTCAACCCTTTCTCACTCCATCTCCATAATAGGATAAAAATTTGGTAATATTCACTATATATAATTGTTTTTCTGGGAATGTCAACTTTATAAAATAATCTTAAATTGTATGACCTTACTTATATAACCATGTGCCAGTTATTTCGGATAATGAAGATGTCAAGTGTGAAGTGGCTGAGAGTGGATCTTTGTGGATGTTTCTTTTCATTTTTACTAATGACTTTTTTATAGTGAGTTGTGACACTTCTAAAAGTATTTTGCTGATTGGTATTTGAGCCATCCCATCTAACACTTTACTCTAAGAGAGGGTCATATTTATGTATTCAAGTTTAACCTCTAATGTGCCCCTCAAGTATAAGCCATACTCATTTTTTTTATACAAAGTATGACACATGCACAATTTTCATAATGAATGTAGTATGACTTGAACTTAGGACCTCGCCAACTTTGATATCAATTGGAATAATATAATTGTAATCTTGTACATTTACAAGGTTATACTTTTATAGGTGTAACGGAGTCCTTAATTGCTCCTGTAAAAACTTGCTATACTAAGTTCTACAATTTTGGTAATACGTACAATTAATTCCTAAAATTATGCTAGTTACAACTATTTTCCACAACAATTATATCTTATTATTCATTGGAGCGTCCCTAGTGAGCTGGCCGAGCTATTGGGTCTGATTTGGGAATCCTAGAGAGTTCTAAATCCAATCCAATTCATATGGATACTTTCAATAAGTCTTAAAACCACACACTCAGTTTCACTGGAATTAAGATAATTTCCAAGAGAATTTTACTGAGTTTTAATAATGACTATCATATAATCTATAATTAAACCGAACTCAAGTTAATTCATTATGATACATGGAAAGCAAGAGATTTTCTCTTAATGACTACATATAGTCTATAATTAAAGGCTCCAACAGAAATCAAGTTAATTCATTAATTCAGCAGTTTTATGATCCATGCAAAGCAAGAGATTTCTCTCTCTGCTAATACAAGATTCATAAGAGAGTTCTTGAACTGTAGATATTCGTGGTATTTTGAGTAACATCCTAGCACTATGATCATAGATATGTGAAGGAGATTGTAAATATCATGGTGTATTAAGTTAGTGGAATTGTGAAGATCGTGCATCCAACTTGGTATCAAATAACATTTAAAAGAAACAAGTTAGTTTATTCCTAAAGTTCACCATGTTTAGGATGTTCATAATTGACGGGGTAGTTTGTGCAAGGGAAGCAAGATCCGGGCTGAGTTTATACCTGCATGACGGACTGGACTGGACTGAGAAAGGAGAGAAAAGGGGGTCCCCTTATTCACCATAGTGACTGAAAGGTAAGTTATAGGGTAAACAAGGCAAAATTTAATTGAGAGTAACTCTGTTTTTGAATTACTTCTCAGAAGTTTGTGTCTTATATTACCGAAACTTTTCAAGTTATTGAAAGTTTAGACCATGTTAAAAATTGTAATTTGTCAATTTATGCTAAAAACAGAGTTTTCATTATAGTTTTCCTTTCACTTCTCAAATGAGAAAGCAGTTAAAAGATTTGGTCAAACTAAATATTCCAAATATTACAAAATTATGGTAAAAATATAATTCTATTGCAATTAGGAAATCCGTGAAAAAAGAAAAAATATCGCCTCGTTTTTGGTCTATGCAACCGCATAGTAAGGTTGGATGCGGTCGTATGGTTCATCTGAAATGCGAACTGGAATTCCCAGCATGACTCCATGCGGCCGCATGGTGTTTTCTACTATGCGGTTGCATAGTAAAAAATTTGGCATCCTTCTTTGTCCACTTGAATCAAGTTGCTCCAACCTGTTTCGGTTGTTGACCCCAACACGGAACATGTTCCTTTCTTTGTCAAGATTACTATATTGTCAACCGTAGCTTGAACGAGCAATCCCACCGCTACTTTCACTAGCTTTGCCCTCGAACGTGTCATCGGACCTCCTTCGATAATCAACGGGTCTTTTTCGGGACTTGACTTTGACGCACTCGGCTCCGTGCTCACATCATCCCCTCCTTCAAAAGGATTCGTTCTCGAATCTGTACCTGCATAAAAAAGAGAGATCAAATACATTAAAAGTAGCCGAAACATTATACTCATTAGGAAGATCTAGTTTGGATGCATCTTTCTCGAGAACTTGAAACGGTCCATCTTCCCGTGGCTGCAACTTTGATTTCCTTTGCTCTGGAAAGCGCATCTTTTTCAAATGTACACAAACCCAATCACCGGGTTCAAATGAAACACTCTTCCGGCCCTTGTTAACTCGTGACGCATAATGCTTGTTTTTGTTTTCAATTTGCAATCTTACCTTCTCATCGAGTGACTTCACCATCTCGGCCTTCTTTTTCCCATTTAAACTTCCACGTTCTTTCACAAGTAAATGAATCAAATCCAATGGTGTGAGTGGATTAAAATCATAAACAATTTCAAATGGTGAATATGAAGTAGTAGAATGTATAGCCCTATTGTATGCAAACTAAACGAAAGGTAAGCATTCTTCACAACTTTTCAAATTTTTATTAACCACAGTGCGCAACAATTGAATCATAGTCCCATTAACGACTTCGGTTTGTCCATCGATTTGTGGATGACAAGTAGTAGAAAACAATAATTTTGTGCCTAATTTACCTCACAAAACCCACCAAAAGTGACTAAGAAATTTAACATCTCTATCCGACACTATACTCTTAGGGACCCTATGTAAATGCACTATTTCTTTAAAAAACAAATCAGCTATGTTAGTGGCATCGTCGATTTTAAGACATTGAATGAGTGCGTCATCTTAGAACACCTATCGACCACTACACATATAGAATAGTCCTAAGTAAATCCAAAACAAAATCCATGGAGATATTAATCCATGGTTCACTAGGAACGGGTAAAGAAGTATACAATCCGTGGGATAGAACCTTAGACTTAGCCTGTTTACAAGTTATGCATAGATTGTAAATTTGCATGCACCAAATAATTCGTCCAACATATCATCTAACGTAGGAAAAAGATAACGATACTTTACCGTTATGTTATTGATGGTCTTGCAATCCACGCACATTCTCCAAGTTCCATCCTTCTTTGGCACAAGTAGGACTGGCAGGCACATGAACTCATGCTCTCCCTCACATGTCCCTTGCTCATCAACTCCTCAATTTGCCTTTGAAATTCCTTTGTCTCCTTGGGATTACTTCGATAAGCTGGTCGGTTTGGAATGACTGCGCAGGGTATGAAGTCAATTTGGTGGTCAATACCTCGAATGGGTGGCAACCTACTAGGCACGTCCTTCGAGAATACATCTCCAAATTCCCACAATAAAGAAATAGCCAAGCTAGGAAAGGATGGGTTAGATGCCTCAAAATTGAGGAGTGACTCCTTGTACACCAACAAAATCATTTGTTGTCTTTCCACTATCGCTCTTTTCAATTCACTCCCTTTTGTAAAGAAATTTGGTCTCGACTTTTCTCTCCTTTCGGAAGACCCCTCTTCTTCTCTTATGTGGCTCTTCTTTCTTTTAGCCACCTCACTATTTTCTCTCTTATTTACCAACTCATTGTCTTCTCTCTTACTCTCTTGTTTACTATTTTTTTTTTGTTAACTCATCTTTGAAATCGAAGTGGGACAATAACAAAGGAGATGGGGCTGTTTCTAGGGGTAAAAATGAATTGCCGAAGGAAAGGGAAGAAAATGCTAGCAAGAAAATGGAATCCCAGCCATCAAGGAGTCGAACCATCAAATGCTTTATGTGTTTGGGGTCGGGGCACATCGCTTCTTAATGTCCAAACAAAATAGTGATGATCTTGCGGGATAATGGAAAGGTGGTGAGTGAAGTGAGAATGATTATGAAGGCATGTCAGAATTGGAGGAGGCTAGTGATGGAGACAGAGTGGAATATGTTGTTGGCGAACTATTGGTCACGAGGTGAGCTCTTAACACTCAAATCAAGGCGGATGATTTGGAGCAGCAAAGAGAATATTTTTCATACACGGTGCCACATAAATAATAAGGTATATAGCATGATCATAAACGGTGGTAGTTGTACAAATGTAGTTAGCACAAATCTGGTGGAAAAATTGGGATTAACTATGCTTAAACACCCTAACCCTATAGGTTACAGTTGTTGAATGAATGTGGGGAAGTTAAGGTGAATAGAAGGGTGTTAATAAATTTTTCAATTGGTAGTTATCATGATGAAGTATTGTGAGACGTAGTACCTATGTATGCGAGTAATATTTTGTTGGGGAGATTATGGTAATACAATAAGAAGGTGATACATGATGGGTGTAAAAATAGGTACAACTTTGTCAAAGGTGGAAAGTCTATTACACTTGCACTATTAACACCGGCACAAGTGAACGAATCAAAATAAGCAAGAAAACGTAAACGAATGTCGACCCTTTTGATTGGATATTTGAGAATCTCATCTGGTTGATTTGAACGCTACAAGAATGATTCTTGATAAGTTCGCAAATTGTCCAATAAAGAACAATGAATTGAAAGCAAATTTGCCTCGCAAAATAATTCTCAATAATGTGTTGTGTAAACAATGAAGAATGAAAAATCTTATTTTATACTAGCCCTAAAATCAAGGTAAAACCGCATAATATTTCAAAGATTACAAAATTATGGTAAAAATATAATTCTATTGCAATTAGGAAATTCGCGAAAAAATGAAAAATATCACCTCGTTTTTTGTCTATGCGACCGCATAGTATGGTTGGATGCGGTCGGATGTGTCATCTGAAATGCGACCTGGAATTCCCTGCATGGCTCCATGCGGCCGCATGGTGTTTTCTACTATGCGGTCGCATTGTAGGAAACTTGGCCTCCGTCTTAATCCGCTTCGGTCGTTGACCCCAACACAGAACTTGTTCATTTCTTTGCCAAGATCACCATATTGTCAACCGTAGCTTGAACGAGCAATCCAACCGCCTCTTTCACCCTTTTTGCCTTTGAACGTGTCATCGGACCTCCTTCGATAATCAACGGGTCTTTCCCGGGACTTGACTTTGACGCACTCAGCTCCGTGCCCACATCACTATCAGTCATAAACTGGAAACTAGGCTTGAGTTTATGGAGAAGGAAGTGCATTATTGTTAACAAAGTTTATAATTTGACTACGAAGAGAAATAATTTTTTATGTTCAATGGAGAAGAAAAATACTGGATTCTTTTATTAGGACACTTGATGCTTCAGCACGAGTGTTTTAAAATTTATAGTTGTATATTAAAAACATATATGAACTAAGTGATCAACAAAAGGATTACAGTGAATTAATAAAATTTCATGATAGGGATGCATCTCTGAATTGGAGCAAATTCCTTCTATGGAAATACAAAAAATGTCTAATATACATTGTAGCATTTAATTGTAGGCATATAGTTTTCTTTTGGAGCTTAAGCTAGAAAAATATATTAATAATATGGAATAGGTCTAAAAGTACTTGTCCATCTACTTCTTTAGACTACTTTAATCCCGTATTTCGTTTGCTAATAAAGATGAAGTGTGGGTTTCTGCATGTTATTCTTGTTTGTGGACAATAATAAATGTCAATATATGTTTTCTTGAATTCAAAAGGATGGTGACTGAAGGTGTATATTTTCAATATTATTCCTGCATAGAATCAGCTTCATCTAAAGAAGTTTTTAATCGTATCTTCAGCAATTTTTTACTTCTTAACCGTTTATCCTAGATGATTCTTAAAAAATAAACTAATATGTGGATATTACATCTTTTTCCAGGGCACATGTATCTCAGAAATTTGTGCTTCCTTTCAGAACTCTTCTTTCCATTTAGTTTTTTTTTTTTTTTTGGCTGTGATTATACGTTTAGTATACTGCTTGTTATCATCTCAAATGATTCTTCTATAGTGCGAAATAAATTTAAAGGAGAGACTTCTGTAGTAGCAAATTATGTAGTGGTATATCTCTGGAAGTCCAAAATCTCCAAAATAAAAGCCCTTTCCATTTGCTTCTAATGCTTAAAAATTCTTTGTCCATTTAAATAATGAATCATTTATTTTGAAAAGGTACTTGTGTCACTTGGAGCTTGATCATGGTATCAACTTTTAATGGTGGCAATTCCTGAGCCTTCGTTATTGCAGCACCCACTACATGTCTTTTTGGGCTTTTAGCCGTCTTGGCTGTTCCCCCAGAAAAGCGGGCAAATCAAGGACCTACAATTGAGGTACCTATGTTTTTAAACTGAGAGAAATTTAAAATATTGCAATATTTTGCATATATTTTTTCTTTAAATATATAACAAGACTTACTGCTGTTACATTGTTGACATCTGCAATCTGTCTTAGAAACTAGAAAAGAAGCAAAGGGATCTCTAAACTTGCTCAAGGGCTGTATGACATATTTCTGTTCTGGTGATTTATTTATAAATTAATGTGCATGCTAAATGTCAAAAATGTAGTGAACATTAAAACGACGATTGAACATTTCTGATATTACTTGGAAAGTGTTATAAAAGTGTTCCAGCATTTACCCTGGTAAAGGTAATGGATGGTTGGAAAAGTGAGACTTCTATACGATGTCATGCTCAAGTGGAAGCATTTTTACTGTCAGACAGTGAAAACTCTATTTGGCATAATATTCTACATTTGCTCGACTCCTATCACTTCTAGCTACTGTCTAGCTTGCCTTCAAGCTGCGGGTTTTATTGAATGTACATGGCACCAAAGGTCGATGAAAGAGATGGTCTTCAGCATTTCTTTCTGTTGGATTTTAAACGCAAAATAATAGAAAAGTGAAATAGAGAAATTAATACAAGTATTTAACGTGATTCGGCGATGTGCCTACATCCACAAGAAGCGAAGCAGAGATTTTTATTCAATATGAATAATAGGGTTACATCATCATTATTTATACTATTCTTAACCCAAGTCCATACAAGACTTTAGGGCCCTACAAAAAAAATGCACCTATACCGTAACTAAACTTGTGTTCCACTCTATATGAGCTAAATATACAACACCTTTTTTTTTCTTCTAGTTTTTGTGCAATCTTCTGCATTAATTCAGATATAAGTATTAAAACAGAAAAGTGAGTTTTGCTACTATATGAAGTATCTAGATACTCATTAATTGAAGCTCATGCAATGTGTTTGTTTATAAGTATAAATTCATGTTTTTTTTATTTTTGAGACTTCTGTTGCATGGTGTCCCTGAAATAAGCCATTTCAGTAAGTATGATGAAAGAAAGAATTTCTGATTTCGTGATATTTCTATAACCAGCACCTTTCTTATCTCCTTTTTCCCCATTTTCATCTTCATTGTATTTTAACTGGTTAATATGAAATCTAATCCTTTAATGTATATCAAAAACTATTGGAAAATCATCAGTAATAAAACCTTATTTGAAATAGCTTCCTCTAGTCCAGGTTTGGGCAGCTGTGATATGACTTGGAAATCAATAATATTCTAAAATTCTGCAAACCATTTCTAGCCCCCTCAAATGTGTATTCAGTTAGGTAGAGTTTAGAATTCCAGTGTCAATGGCTTGGCCTAGATGGAAGGGGTAGTTTTGTGAATTGTATTTTAATGTTCTCTATGGATTATGATTGGAAGTGCAAGAGCAAAAGACACTACAGCTGAACAACATTGATTTGATAATCATTTATTTGAGCCAAGAATAAGTTAACAGAGTATTGATGAATTCCTTAAATGTAAGTTGATTTCACAAGGGAACGAGGGCTCGAATTCTTCCTCTTGGGAAGGAGGGTTCCAATCCTTCTCCTATGGAAGGGTTATAGATAACCTTCAATCTTGCTTTGAGTCCTTGAAGGGAAGGGTAGGGATGGCAAAAAAATCCGTTCAACCCGATACCCATGGGTCGGGGCGGGAATTACCCTCCTAACCGGGTAAACGGGGCAGGGATGAAGCGAGAGTCATTATCCCGAAGCGGGTACGGGGCGGGTACGGGAAACATAGTCCTATCCCTACTACCTGCCCCGTTTAAAGTTAATTTAAAATTTTTTTATGGAACAAAAATAATAAATTTATTATCATTTTTAAAGAGAATGCATTTTGAGGACCGATATGAATTAACATCGTTTTTGCTCACATTTGGTGCTAGTTCATACTGCATACTACCACATTGGTTGGATGATGGGGATCCATGTCGATAAGGATGTGGGCATTTGAAGCTGTGGAGTAGTCTTACATCGTTTGATTGGTGTAACAACTTCCATGTTTGATATTGACATTCTTGTTGGACCAGATCATATTGTGTAAGGTGTCATCATTGTAGCTATACTTGTGTGGCCACTTATGTAAAATTTTGTTCTATAGCAATCAAATGTTTGTCCAAGTGAGAAAATGTTAGAATAATTCTATTATGTAGGCTTCCATTTGATTGCGAATTTTACGGGTTAGTAGTATGGTTTGCAATGATACTGTGATTAGGCCCAATATGTTAGTGATCACTTGGGTCGTTGCACACCTTGCGTGCTATATTATTATAATGTTGTAATTTTATGTATGTGGGTTGGAATTATGTAAACCCTAATTAGGATTAGAGTCAGTAATGGGTCGGCTTTATAGTTTCCTATATAATGGTTAAGTCCTCTCTCCTCTCCATATTTTTTTTGGCTTGCCCAATGACGCCGATTATTCTAAGGAGTAAGGAGAGGAAGATCTAGTTGATAATATTTATAAACAAAAATGTCTTCTGCATGTATAAATTTCAATCTATTAATTTAGAATATATAATTTTGTTCTTAGCATGATTACTGAATAATTACAACAAGGCGAAGTAAGAATTTATGCAAGAGGAGAATGAGATGAGGATTTGCTGCCATTTTCGACAGTGATTGCCATTTTTCGGTGAAAGAATAGAACAAAAGAAATCGCTAATCTCTCTTCTCCCCACAAAAACACTATTAAACATAAGTAAACATGATCTATAGATATTTTAAATGAACTAGTTTTTTGAAGTTTAATTAATAGTTAAGAGACATGGAGGGCGCCTATTTATGAATAATATTACTTGTACATAAGGAGTTAAAATAATGATTTACATCTCGATGAGGTGTTAAAAAGAGATTTGGGAAAGTTATTTGGTTGAAAAAATTCTGATCCAATTATATCTCATCACAATTTGTAGAT
>CAIGRB010033178.1:37955-43812 GCA_903798255.1 Fraxinus quadrangulata | reverse complement strand
CGCTTTCGCTGCCTCCACTGCCGTGTCAAACGTCCCGAGCCACACACAAGTCTCTTTCCGGTTAGGATCTCGAATCTCTGCTGCGAATTTTCCCCAAGGACGCTGCCTCACACCTCGGTAATGTCTCCTCTGATCCTCAAAAACCTGATTTTTCATCAATTCATCAACCTTTACTTCCACAGTACTGTGATCATTTGTAGTTTTATTTTCCCACTCCAATTTTCTTTCACTCTCTTTTTGAGGATTTGCAGCAATTGTTTCTGGTTTTGTTTGGAATTCCATATGCTCGAGCTCAATTTTCGGAGCTTCGAATCCAAAAGAGGGTATGAAGTTAACAGAAGATTCAGCCGCGACAGAACTTGTGTTTGTGATCCCACAAGTAGAACTGCTGAAAGTCGTTGAAATCTGTGATTCTAAGAATATGGAAGGGCCATAATTTTCCATGAAAGCAAAATCATCAAGAAGGTGTTGGCGTATGAGTTCAAGACTTGAACTCGTTCCATCAGGTGATGCCATTTATTTTTTGAACTAGTCGTTGTCAACTAGTCAATAGTTGATTCAGGATCTACGAGTCACTCGGACAAAAGTCAACAATTTGTGATCGAAGTTATACTAAAAACAATAAACTGAAGAACTCACAGAATTCTAATAAACGCTTTTTTTGTTTTTTAATTGAAAACTGGTGTTCTAAGGGTGTTAATTTATAGAATTTTACTATGAGTACATAATTGTATCTATAGAGTTTGACATAATGGCCACATGGCCACCCCCTCCCGGCACCCCTCAACAGGGGGACGGCCATATGGCCATTATGTCAAATTTTATGTGTTTTGCTACGTATTCATAGCAAAACTCTAATTTATAAAGGTGGTTAGGGTTCTTGGGAAGGAGGTTTCATAGGAGGCTTCTGGGATGAAGAAAGGAAGCATCTTATGGCATTATCAAAAGATGTTTAAGAATGTTATTGGAATTCATAGGTGTGGGTGCATACAAATACATAAGTGGTGAGGTTTGATTGCACTATCTTTTTCTTTATTTTATTAAAAATGTTTTATGGTTCATACTGTCGTGTCTTCCATTGAAAACCCCATTTCCAAGCTACTTCCACACAATGATGCAAATTTTAGATTTTATATTACGTTTGGTGGTATTTTAACAGTATGTGTGACACTGAAATTAAGCCATTATATTGAAAAAGAGTTGAGCCATTTTACTAGAAAATGTTGCCCACCTAGTTGATAGATGCAGTGTTGGTAGGATATGATTGGATACCAAAATTTACTATTTTTTAGATTGTTGCCCACCTAATTGATTGCAAAACACTAACAATCATATCGAAACTCTAGCTAAGCAACACATCTAATAACAAAAACTACACACCACTAAAAATTGATGAATATTAAAAAATACAAAAATCTAGATTGTTGCAAGCACCACCGTCGAGCCAAAACTTTTCCTTCACTACCAAAAATCAAAAAGTTCATCCCAAAACTTTCCTTTCACCACGAGCCTCCTTGTTTGTATTAGTGTTATTTGATAACTTCAGTTTTTGACTTGGCAGAAGGAGATCTGAGCTAAAATGACGAGAATGCCACTGACCTTGCATGAGATTGACGTTGGTGTCGGCGAATCAGCGACGAACTGGTGGGTTTCATCAATAAGTCGGACAAATGGTGGGACAAGTAGAAGCACCCTAGGGCTGGGGTTGAATCTTGGGAAGCAACTCTCCACTGCTTGCAGCAATAGTGGCTCCGACATCGACGATGAAGCAGCTGCACGTAGCATTGAAACGCTGCATGCAGCTGCTTTCTCTAGCGATTTTGCTTCGTCAGAGATAGGGACGGCAAAAAAATCTATTCAACTCGATACCCGTGGGGTCCCGCCTCGAATAGGGTGGGATTACCTCTCTAACCAGGTAAATGGGACGGGGACGGGGCGATAGTCGTTACCTCGAAATGGGAATGGGGCAGGTACGGAAAACATAATCTCCGCTCCATTTAAAGTTAATTTCAATTTTAAGTTTTTTATCAAATAAAAATAATAAATTTATCAATATTTTTAAAGAGAACATAAGTTGTTTTTAACAAATTAGTGAAAAACTAATAATATTTACTAACTAAAGATATAAAAAAAATATAAGCAAAAAATTAAAAATAAATAAATAAATAAATAAATGGGGCAGGAGACCTACCCCACCTCGTCCCGCTTTAACCGGGTATGGGGATGAGGTAAGGTAACAAAAATACCTGACAGGACGGGGGTAGAAATGACCGACTTGTCCCATACCCGCCCCGTTGCCATCCCTGGAAGGGGGCTAATGGACCGACACTTCCCTTTGTTTGATTTGTAATAATAATGACCAGATCAGAACATATTTTTCAAGACTTCAAAATTTTATCCCTATCAATAAACAAAAATAACTGATTGAAGGTTTTTGTGCAGTTTGAGTTCAATTCAGCCCCACAATTAGAGGACTCGAAAAATGTGTGCTTGGAGAGGTTGCCTCACCACCTTCGTCTTTCCTTTCCATTCCCTCGTACTTCTACAGAACACGTGAAATATTATACCCCTCCTACAATCTTCGCTACCTGTTGAAAGATCCTTTATCACTAGACTTTTCCATGTCAAGTTTTAGTTTTTAACATATTATCAGTTCTTAGGATATCGTTTATGCAAATAGTACAAACTTTAATCGATCTTCTTTCAGGATTTTTCTTATTCACAAGTTATTTTTCAACTGCTGGTGCAAAAGATATTTCTCATTCTGAGCTTGTTCAGGATTTTACTGGACATTGTTGACGTCTTTTAGTCAGAACTTCAGCTAGTTGTCTCGCGCAAAAAAATTATATACCATCAAACTTTAGAAGTTGAGAAAAAAAAAATAAAACAACTGAAATTTCTTAAGTGGTCAACTAAATTGTAGGGTGTATTTGATAACAGCAGTTGAAAAATAGTAAGGCTAAAAGGACTGTAGTCAAGAATGTGAGGTTTGATAGCAAAAGGACAACATGCGCAAATACGTTACGTGAACAGTCCAATGCAAGAGAAGACAATTCACCCTCTACTAAATATGAGAGAAGAAAATCGAAAAAAAACTGAAGCTCATCCCTTGGTAAAGCAGCATCAACTGTTGAAAATAAGATTTCATTGGTTTGATAAATTTGATAAGAAGGCCAAAAGAGATGCCTTAACAAGGTGAGATCAATCACTAAATCTCACCCAAAAACATCTACCATATCTGTTGGTCTGGCTGCTCCAATAAACTTTTCAACCTAGGAAGATATGTCCACCAACAGACAACACCCAAAGGGTCTTTCAGAAAGGTTACACCCCAAAAGCTGAACCAGCAAGATTAGAAACTGTTGAATAATTGGGATTCAATTGTTTATTGTATTCAATAATATCACTCCTTTAAATAGGAGAAATTACAGAGATTAACTCCTAGAAAATAGGAGCTGAAATACAGAAAGAACAAATCTTATGGGATAAGATCATCTTATGTGATAAGATGAGATTTCTATCAATCTAAATCTCACATAATCCTTATTTAAATTCAAAAATAAACATAGCATATAATCCTAAGATAGGATAAGCATAAGAATAACTCGGTTCAACAGAAACAAATCGTCGATAGCTTTTCATGGCTAGAAGCCTCCCTAGGATGGACCATGTAGTTAATGACACTCCTGTCATCCATGGGTTGAACGACACTCTGCCTAAAGATGAAGATAGAGACTGACCTATCAAAAATTGGTGCACTATCAGACATTAACAGATGTTATGGAATTTAACGTGGTAGACTGGACTCTCTTCTAGGCAGGTTATCATGTAAACAAGGACCACAGGAGAATCTATGAACAACGTCCAAAAGCTTTCAGGACTAGCCCCAACAAGAAATTCAGATCCACAATGACTAAATTGGTAACAAGGCCCAACTAATCATGAGAATCACCAACCACATAGGACAATAGGGGGCACTATGGAACTAGTCAAGAGAATTGGTGGGTTGTTTACAATTAATTGAAATATTTCTTTAGCCATTCTAACCTATAATTAGCAAGTTGTGAATAATTGATGATTTCAAACTAGCTCGAGGGAGAGAGTTAAAACATATGTTGAAATTTCTCTATCACATTAAGATCTTTCCTTCTTAAGACTCTGATTTATTTCATTGACAGATTCATAAGAAATCATTTATGGAAATACCGTAGGTTGTTTCCTTAGTTTTTCTAGTGTTTGGGATATTTTGTAAAGATGGTCATTATTGTTTTTTCCGGTTTCACAATTTCCATTTTAGCTTCCATTATCTTATAAATATGTTAGTATCATTCTTTTCAAATCAATAGATATTATTTAGTCTTTTCCACACTGCCAAACATGTCATATAAGATATTTTATATAATACCATTTCTTTAATAATGTCGTTGCCCCTTAGTGATATAACAGTGATGGTGTTAGAATCTCATGCTATTTGTTCCTGTTATTGTGGTTGCTGGCTAATGTTTCAGAACCACGGTTTTTCAAGGACCTGTCTTCATACTCTGATTGGTGGTAAGAAGACTTGGCTTGATTTTATGTGAGTTTGACTTTATAACTTGTTCTCTTTTACTTTTGCTTGCATCTCAACTTTGGAATAAATTTTTGTTTTAATGCACTTATCAGCATCTACAAAAAGTTGTTTTCTCTTCTGTGCCACGCTGATGTATATTTCCATGCAGAAAAGATATAAAATGCATTTTGGGACATACAGAAATATCATTTTAACTTCTGTTGGAATTTAGATAGAATGACCGCTGGATAGAATTACCAGAATAAAGTGTTGTATATTGTTAATATGGTTCTCCACTAGCTTTTACATATTATGACTTGTAAATTTTGTAGGTGTAATTCTTTTCTAAAATCATATACTACTTGCTAGCATTTTGACATTTTGATGAAGGGAGAGGACAATATGAGAACATCATCATTTCTAGAAGAAATTGTAAATTAGAATTGTTGATCTTTTTTCTTTCGTGTTTTTACAGAACCAATATTATTGAAGGACATTCATGATAATCATACTAGAACTGTTAAAAAAATAATTATTATAATTTAATATTACTGAAGGACATTCGATAATTTTAATAATCATACTAGAATGTAACATGTCAAGCTGCTTAAATTTTGCTTCCAATTCAGTTGAAGAATTGTTTAGTGTATTTTGTAAATTTTTATTACTAACCAGCTATTATAAGCTCCAATTTCCTTTTTATGATAGGAGATTCCCGTTGAAGGTTCATCAATTTGATTCTGCCTTTAGATCAAAATACAGAGAACATGTATGGAAAAGTAGGATAGAAACAGTAATGTTTTGGACAGTACTGTTACCTGCATGCATTTCAGCAGGAAGGGAAAGTGCTCTCTCAACTGCCAACTTATTGAGCTCTGTGCACACATGTGGCCTGACACGATGGACGACGCAAATTTTTCGAGATAATAATTGTTTTTTCCTGCATAAAAGAACAAATGGAGAACTGATTTTCTTTTCTTTTCTTTTCTTCAGTATTTATCGCAGACTGTTGCTTAGGGAAAATATATGTACAGAAGTTGAGTGACCTTTTGTTTGAGAGGATGATTATAAAGGGTATTCTGTTTGCTTTTACAATTTCAGGTCCCCATTTTGAGGCATTCTCATCCTCTGCTGTGAGAAAGGGATACAAATTAAATGGTTGCAATTGTTGCATGTAATAATGTGGCACTATTTTTCGGATTGTTCCCTTTTTTCCATCTGCCGGTTCTTCTTACACCCAATCTACTGTCACTCCCATTAACCATACGAGTGGTCCTTTTGTATCCTATATGTACTGGGATTAGATCA
>CAIGRB010033178.1:5455-32955 GCA_903798255.1 Fraxinus quadrangulata | reverse complement strand
TCTTGATCTCACTGCAGTAGCATTACCCATAGCTGGGCTATGCGAGCTTGGGAACTGCCCACAAACCACCGGTTGTGGGGTGTTGAGGGGAAGTGCAAGGCCTAGTATTGGAGCAAATATCAACTTGGGTTCATTTTACTTAGTGGGAATGCCAGTGGCCATCCTGATGGGATTTGTGCTGAAAATGGGGTTTAGTGGGCTATGGCTAGGCTTGCTAGTAGCTCAGGCTTCATGCGTATTGCTCATGTTCTATGTTCTGTATACAACCGATTGGATAGTTGAAATGGAGAGGGCAAAAGAGCTCACAACACAATCTTCGATGTCCTCGAATACTGCTTCAGTATTACCCGTGTCTTCTTCTTCTTCTTCTTCTTCTTATTCGGAAGCTAACAAGAATTTATTGAAGAAGTCATCATCAGTTTCATCACTTGAAACTATCCCTCTCATTACTGCTACACATCAAACTAATTAGGCATGCAGCTTCCACTTCTTTTCACAAAAAATTCTTCATTTGGATTCCATTTTTATTATACTCTTTTAATCTTTAATTATTAGTAAATAAATAATATTCTTGCTTCTTCAATTGACTGTCTTGATAATAATATATATAATTATGAGTCAAATTTCATTTTTGGTCACTGAATTTTCAATAAAATCTCATTTAGATCACACAACTTTAATTTGTCATAATCAAGTCATCAAACTTTAATTTACTTTTAAATTACAATCCTCCGTTAGCTCCTATTTCTAGGCAAGTATGCCACCTAATCATGTCATGGCTGCAAAATCTTTAGGCCTCCATTTGGTTTAGTTAAAAATAAGATTTTTACTAGATTTTGATAAAATTGAAAAATTGATAAAAATTGTGAATCTCATAGAATATGTTGCTGAAAATGAATTTGAGAAAAAAATGAGTTCTAAAAAATTAGGGCCAAACAATTTAACTTCTCCCCGATGAATTATCGTTGGTCTTTATAAATATAATTTATTTTTTTGAAAAAACGTGATTGTGTCATATTTTCTGAGAATATCACTTTAGAATGATGTCAACTTTTAATGTTGATGTAAGATTATGACGATAATTTTAGTAAAGAGAGCTAAAATTAAAAGTAAATTAAAGTTAATTGATGTGATCAAGACAAATTAAAGTTGAACAACCTAATTGAGATTCCACCTGTAAGTTAAGTAACCAGAAGTAAAATTAACTATAGTTCTCCATATTAGAACTAGCTCATGTGTGGTTGAGATTAAAATCAGATTTTTAGTATATTTTGATAGAAATTAATGAAATGTGTAGGTGAAAAGTTGGGGGTCCTATGAAAAACATTATTAAAATTATTTGTTGACTTTGATTTAAATTAAAATTTAGATTTTAATTCATACCAAATAGGATCAATGCCATTTATCAACCCAAATCAAAATATTAGTATTAATTTTTCTAATATTAGTATTGATTTTTCTTTAATCGTGAAATGTTTCATAATCAAACACGAGCACAAGGTGAGATCATTGGAATGGTAAGGACGTTATCCAAATTGCTAGCTAAGGTGAGAGAAATTGAGAAATGATGTGAGAGGTTTGGGGTTGAAGAAACAAAATCCAGCTATTACTGACTCTGTCTACTTCTCAGATGACAAAAATTGGATCAGTGCCTCTGCATAGCAGCTTTCAGACTTAATTTCATCGTCTTGCAAAAGAATGCGCATACCAACATAATACACCTTCAACGACACAGAAACTTTTATTTAATTTAAATGGAAATTATATAGTACATATTCACATTATTTGATCGCAACTGGGGTCAAGTGAGATATTGACACTACTAACTCAACGTCTTCATATAATATTTCATCATCAAAATAATTGGCATCTTTTTCATCAAAATAATTTGAACATACATAAAATCAATGAGTGTCGAAACTGCCACATTTTCTTCAACAGTGACATTCATTATTGACTAAACAATTATTTGGTTACACAATTTAATTAGCAATAATATCTACCGTTCATAATCAATTAATGAAGTTATATTTTTATTTCATCAAGCCACTTTTTAAAGTAAAAATTAACTTGCGGCAAGAAATTGCTACAATGTGTGGCACAAGGAGTTAGGTTGGAAATTGGTTTATAAAGTTAGTTTGACCAACTTTGGCCAGTGTGTTCTACTCCGCTAATAGATCAACATAGTATATTTATTTTCTTAGAACGAATTTTGGGTGAATAAAAAATTAAGGCTAAAAGATGACACTTGAAGTTGAAAGAAATTGAGAATAAAATTTGGTTGAAAATTGCCATTCCCACATAAGAAAACTAGAATAATAGAAATCACTTATATTGCTCAAGTTTGTCCCAAAACCAATATCTAGAAACTAGTTTATATTTCTCAAAATCAATTTCGGGTGAATGAGAAATTAGGGTAAAAAGATGCCACTTGAAGTTGAAAAAAATTGGGAATAAAAATTGGTGAAAAATTGAAAAATTATCAATCCTACATAAGAAAACTAGAAGAAAATAAATAACTTTACTTTACTCAAGTTTGGCACTTAGGATTGGACACTAAGGTACAACAGTTTTTGAAAGGTAGAAGACCTACATGCTTGGTTGGATCAAAGCCCATGTGTGTCGCTGTCTGGGCGGTACGACACGGGTAGGATCGTGGGTCTGGACTTGGACTTAGCTCAAGTTGGTATATATTTTTTCGTAAAATAATATTTGAATTGTATCATTTTATACCTGAAACTTTTTGTGCACGACAATGGCATTTTCTAGAATTTGACAATTTTCTATTAAGCTGTCTGTTTAGATAAATTGTATCTGTTCAAGACACAAGTTTTCGACTATTATATCTTTTGGACACAACTTTTCAACTTCTATAAATTGGTTCCATATGTTAGATTTTCTTCACTCCAAAATCGTTTCTAATTCTCTGCTGCAAAAATAATCTCTTTCCTTCCTACACTATTTTGAATTTTGTATTTCAATCCAAAATATTATTTTCTTGCATTTTATTTCCTCGTCCAGTTTTAGAGATATGAAAATATTAGTAAGTTTACCAGGTTTTATAATTTGGAATGCTAAATCGAGGTCATTGTATTTTGAAAAACAAATCTGAAAGACTATCAGCACCAGTACATAATATTATCGTCTTTAGGAGAAAGAGTCGAACTCTTATCTTGACAATTTTAATTTCTATTTTATTCTGTTCATTCAATGAGTCAAAAATTCTCTCCAGTTATTTACTTTTTATAAAAGTTATTTTGAATATAAATTAGTGCACGGTAAATTCATGTTATTTTCCCAACACAACATACATTCTCAACCACTATGATTTGGTATTTGAATGGCTGGCTTGCAAATATATATCTCCTTGTTATGCTTGTACAAGCATTAATTATTGTTTCTATATAATAGTATTACATGAACATCTTTTGTTTGAAAATTTTCCTAAACTCAAGGAAAATAAATTTCCCCTTTGACCTTGTTAATAGTAATTTTACTAGAAATAGAGCAACACAGACTTAGAATGCCCTTTATGTTGGCGCTTCATGTCTAAAAAATATATAAAAAATGTGAAAAATGAACTTACTAACATAGAGCATAGTTCATAAAGAGGACTAGCCAGTTCGATCAGAAAATCGATGATCTGAACCCTAGTTCAATCCATTTAGACATTTGGATCGTCAATTGAATCGGTCGCAATCCATTCAAATCGGCCATGTACTTGGAAGCCACTTATTAGTGCATTTTTGGAGCGTAATTGGAGTTGATTCGAGGCAATTGATAATTAAATGAATTGCATTTTATCAATTGGAAACATTAATGGAGCAATCAAAAGTGATTCACAAGTTTGAGAGTCAAATCTAGTGTTTTGAAAATTTGGGGAAATTTTTGGAACTTGCATCGCATCAATAACAGATGATTTGGAATGTAAACAATCAAATTATGAAGATTTAAAGATGAAGAACTAAAAGTGCAAAGAAAAAAGGATTGAAACTGAATAAAGAGGAAAAGACACAGACCAAATCGTAAACAATGAAAATACTATGCCTTGCAATGCAAAGCATATCCCTTGCGATCACAAGACTCCAGTTTCAGATCCTGGTGCTTAAACTACTAGCATCGTATGCCATTTG
Source organism: Fraxinus quadrangulata (assembly GCA_903798255.1). Taxonomy (NCBI): domain Eukaryota; kingdom Viridiplantae; phylum Streptophyta; class Magnoliopsida; order Lamiales; family Oleaceae; genus Fraxinus; species Fraxinus quadrangulata. Next base: position 28,822 of record CAIGRB010033178.1, on the reverse strand, counting down.
CATGTAATCGCATAGGCTCCCAATATCAATTATTTTCTTTCTTTGAATCAACCTCTTTTTGTAAAGTAATTAGGACACAATTTTTTACCTATTTCTTGTGTCGTAAATACAAATCTTCATGTACAAATAAAAGGGAGGAAGCTTGGAGGCTCTTGTACATAAAATGCACCATGCATATAGAAAAAAGAGCATTGGAAATTAGGATACACATTTCTTTGCAAAGTTTTGGAGAAGCTTTTATTGCAGAACACAAATTGCATATCTTGCCATACATCTATCTTTGGGTTTGAAAAAAGAAGAAGACATCCAAAGAGATAATTCAAGAACCATGGAAGGGATTCATGATTGGAGAGTTCTTTTCATCTTTCTAAAAGTGAAAAGAAGAAAAGACTCAAACTAAACAAAGAAGAAAAGACAGAGACCAAATTAAAAAGAGATCGCCAACATTTGCTTCATGGCAATTGATGATGAGGTAAATTCTGTTGAAAAATTCTTATATGATGATTTATCTTCTTCTTATGATGAAATTTTAGAAGAATTTAAAAAACTAGCTCTTAGTCATTCTATTCTTAAAAAGAAAGTAAAATTGCAATCACGATACAAATCTTTCATTTAGTTGCAGATTTTGCCCAAATATTTTATTTGTGTCACCTACGGTATCAAACCTTTCAAAAACACACAATCGGAGTCCAATTTAACAGAAATTTTTAGTTTGACCGTTGGTTGACGGAAAAATTGATCTTCACCATAATTTTGACCAATTTTACAAGGTTAAAACGGTAAATTTATATTTTCTATAATAAAATAATTAAAATAAATAAAACCCAAACCACATATACGCACCCAAACCTAAAACTGTAGTCTCCCAGAATTCTTCCTCCCTGGCCCGTGAAACTGTCAATGGCTTTACGGTAGCCTTCATCCTCGGGCACGGCCTTGATCTCCGTTAAGGTTTTGTTGTAAAGGCCGATGAGCACCTCACGGGCGTTGGACACCACATCGAGACCGACTATCCCCGTCGTCTCCTTCACTTTCGCCATCATCATTAGCGGCCGTGCCACCCTCCTCGGAAACATTTTTCCACCGAAAATCGAATTCCTCACTCTCGACTCGGTTGCAACTCGGTTTGTTAACTCGTAGACTTCGTGTCGAGAAATTGTTATCAAAATCGAACAGTTTGTCTTCATTTTCCCTTTCTTGATTATTTGCTGGTGGCGCTAACATAGCACAGTCTCCGCCGGACACGACGACGGTCCAAGTTAATCTTCAGAGTGTGTCGACTTCAACTGCTTCAGAAAGTTGCACTTCTGTGGTTGAGAACTCACAAACAAGGACTTAGATGTTGAGGAAATTCGTTTGTTGCTTTTCTTGTTTTTGTTACTTTAGAAATTATAAATTCAAGAATCAGACTTTGGATTTCTTGTGGATTTCCAATAAATTCTCGGCGATATTGGGGATACACTTTCTAATCGTGGAGAGTTTAGTTTCCTTAACCTCACCAACAACAACCTCACCAGCACAGTTCCAAAGCTTCCAGTGGGAGTATGCAGTATCTTTATCTTCAGGAGAATGGATTTCAGGGATTTTTACAGAAGACATCGGTGAAATTTACCATTTTAACCTTGTAAAATTTGTCAAAATTATGGTCAAGGTCAATATTTTTGTCAACTGACGATCAAACAAACAATTTTTTGTTAAATTGGACTTCGGCTACGAGTTTTTAAAAAGTTTGGTACCGTATGTGGCACAAATGAAATGTTTTGATAAAGTCTACAATTAAATGAAAGATTTGGTATCGTGGCTGCAATTTTCCCTAAAAAGAAACATAAATTATTAAAAAGTAAAATTGAGAAAGTTTTAGAAATTAAATAGGAAAATTTTGATTATGATTCATTGTATAAAGAAAATTGTTTTTTGAAAGAAAATGTTGAAAATTTGACAAAAAATATTTTTAAATTCATTTAAGGAAAGAAAAATTTTGATTTAATAGTCGGTGATCAAAAACCATTTTTGAAACACCATTTTTTTTTTTTATAAAGGAGACATTGGATATAAATCATTTTTGAAATAAAAACTAAAAAAATTATTTGTCAAATTCCCAAATACATTTCCCTCAAAAACTACTTGTAACTTTTGCGATAAGGATGAACGTATTGTCTACAATTGTCTAATCAAAAGAAGCTACACTTTGAAAGTAAAAATAAGTGGACTCGAGGATCTACTACAACTAACTGCCAATGACCCAAGTTTGTGTGGGTACCAAAAACCAAAAGTTGAATTATTATTATAGGTGCCGAAGAAGATAACAAGCAAATGGTTCTTGGATAGCGAGTGTTCAAAACACATGACCGGAGATAGAACTTTACTATTGAACTTCAAAAAGAAGGATGTATGTCACATTTGGAAATAATGCAAAAAGAAAATTCATCGAATTGGAAACATTGGTAATCATTAAGGGAGAATGTACTATTGGTAGATAACATCAAATATAATTTACTTAGTATTAGTCAATTATGTGATAAAGACTATCATATTAAATTCGATTGTTTTAAATGTCTCATTAATGATGCTACATCTAAAGATGTATTGTTTATAGGAAGCCGAATCAAAGATATTTATATCATAAATATTGATTTTGAAAATGATGAAAAATGCTTAGTGTGCTTGAAAGAAGATACTTGGCTAAGGCATAGGAGATTATGTCATGTTGGTATGGATCTTCTTTCAAAAATCTCCAAAAATGGTTTTGTCAAAGGTTTACCAAATTTGAAGTTCGAAAAAGACAAAATTTGCAATGCATGTCAATTTGGTAAACAAGTAAAAAGTTCATTCAAACCCAAATTACACTCATCTACAACAAAACCACTTCAATTACTCTACATCGATCTTTTTGGATCATCAAGAACCGCTAATTTAGGTGAAAAATACTCTGATTTTATCATTGTTGATGATTTATCTAGATTCATTTGGGTTCTTTTCTTAAGTCTCAAAGATCAAACTCTAAAAACCTTTAAACATTTTTGCAAAAAGGTTCAAAATGAAAAATGGATATGAACATAATTTATTGGTTCCTAGAACTCCTCAACAAAATGATGTAGTAGAAAAGAAGAATCGCACCTTCGAAGAATGGCTAGGACCATGTTAAATGAAAATAGCATGCCAACATATTTTTGGGTTGAAACCGTTAACACCGCTTGCTATATTATTAATAGAGTTTTAATTAGTCGAAAGAAAACCAAAACTTCATATGAATTTTGGAAAATAGAATAATCAATATCGGTTATTTCAAAGTCTTTGGGTGCAAATGCTTTATCTTGAATAAAAAAGAAAACTAGGAAAAAAATTTAACATTAGAATTTTTCTCTTAGTATTTAATTGTGATCATATCATTTATTAAAAGAGAAATTTCAATTTATAAAATCAATTTTCTTTAAAGTTGTAGATCGTGTTGAGGTCCAGTAAAGCTCAACGTTATATAAGGATTGATGCTCCTTCTTTATAAATCAACAGAAACTTTGTAAAGGATTGGATTACACCACAAATCAATCAATATAGTGAAATTGACCTTGCTCATGTCTGAGAACTTGGTAACGAAGAACGTAGATCATTGCATTGGATCGAACCTCTATAATTATACAGTTTGCATTGTCTATCCCCTCTTTGCTTCCATATTCATGTTTATTATTTAAATTAATCTATCTAGTTATTACGTGCTTAATTTTAGATTTATTTTTCAAATTTGTTTTTAAACGCCAATTCACCCAACTCTTAGGCTATTATTGGGCTATCAAATTCAAGAACCATTGAAGGGATTCATGATTCAAGTGTTCTTTTCGCCTTTCTTCCCAAATCTTTGCTTTCCGGTGATATTGTATACTTAATTGGTATCATTGTAATAATATAATGCTTGACTAGTTTTATAGATGCTAGGATAATGTTGAATCCTATGTTTTCAACTTTTTATTAAATTCCATGTTTTGAGACTAATGTTTGTTTGGTTTGAATATTTGTTAGGAGTTTAATGATTTTCAATTATAAGACACTAATTGATTAGATATATGATTTGAATTGACATTCAAGACAAGGAATATGAATTTAGTATAAGTAGCAACCATTGTAATGTTTCATAGACGTTATGGATTTATGCATTTATGCATTGTATGATCCAAATAGGTATTCTTGTGATTTAATGAAACTTTACATGTCGCACTCGGGATAGAGATATTACCAAGTCATACATGGATTGATTTTATTCTACTTGAGAGATATTATTGAACATGATAGGAACATTGATCTTTACATCCAAACAAATATTGTTCAAGTCATGAATTGATATTAAGATGGATAAATATAGGGGAATACGGGGTCCTTGTACATTATCAATTGCTTAAGTAATTGTAAATACTTCCTACCTTTTACGTAGATAAGTTTGGTTGTTAATATAAACATCTCCTATCTTAATTGTGTTAACATATTCAAATAGAGTAAGGTTAATTGGAAGCAAGACTTGATACTTGTTCTTCGTGGGATCGATACTAGGACTCACGTCCATTTTATTTCTTGTTCACAATTCACACAGTTGCAGGTTATTAAAGATATAAAATCAAAAAGTTTTTGGCGTCGTAAAATAGTTATTGATTTTATATCCCTCAAGTGTACAGTCATAAACTAGTAATAAAACAGACAGGATTCAAATGTCGATCCCATGAAAGATAAGTATTTTGTATAGTTTCCAATTAATCAAACTCTAATCAAATATAAACACAATAGATAGATGAGACGGATTTTATATTAAAAATCTATAACCAATCTAACTACTCTAAGTGGTAGAAGCTTTTTGTTCATTTATAGGATAAATAAGTGGATAATACTTATGAATTTTACAAAATGTGATTAAAATTAATGTTTGACTTTGAAAAGTAAAATTTTAATAAGAAATGAAACCCGTACAAAGGCTTAACTTAGTGTTGTTTTAACTTTTCCTTTTAGGATATATTTGCTAGGAAAAATAAGATTATAACATCTTTTTTTTTTCTTTTTAATATTGAAATGCTAAATAATTAACTTTATGAAATAAGTCATTAATATTAGCAGTGGAGTCGCATGGGTTTCAATGAGATTAGTGGCCTCTACTGGACTCTGGAAGAGAAAAAAATTACACGAAGTTCTCCATACCTATCGAGACATGGTTGGGGCTTACGAGGAAAAATGCATTAACTTAACCTTGCTGGCTTATTCTCATATTCCTCATATAGAATAGCAGAATATGAGAACTTAATTATGCTTTCCGTCCTTTTATCTTCACGATGAAAACGCTAGTTACACCTACTTTTTTGAGAGTTAACTTCTTTCGACGTCCCATCCACTAGTGATATGGCTAAAAATATGCCAGAGCACTTATTTACCTCGATCTTCCTCCACCCCTGAGGTACATTCCTTCGGCTTCGGGAAGGACCCTTATGCTCGAGCATGCGCGCCATAATGCTCGAGAACATGCACTGTGGCTTTTAGGTAATTCGATGACAACAGTCCTTGAGATGTGTCCTTGAAGACCTATGGCCCTTTTGTTGTGGTGTCCTCGGGCATTATCCTTGCCAAATTCTACGACTTAACTAATTCAACTAAGGACTCTAGCCCTATTCAATTACCTCAATTAAGGAATCCTAGGTCCTAAAGGAGTTCTACCTTGAGGAACTCTTCAAACAAAGAAAGGTTGGACTTCTAGTTGAAATCCAAACACTTACTCGAATAATCACTCATTGAAATAAGGATGACAAATCCCACTAGAAGTAAAATACTACTGAGCACTATAAATATAGGACCTGGAATTACTCAGGTACGTTTTTCACATATATTTTATTTCTCTATTCTCTCTCTGACTTAAGCATCAGAGGAACGACGAGGACATACCTCGATACCTTTGTTTCAGGTACTGGAGGATCACGTTGTGCTCATTCTCAATCGTCAAGCTCGGATTTCAACATATGCAATTTTTGGTAACATCATTGGTGCCATCTGTGGGAAACACTACCAAACGTCATGGTAAATACACGTTCAGGTCTTCTTCTTGCAAGCTCATCTGCTCCAAACCAACCCCCTGTTATGGTGCCCTTGACCCATCAAGAAGAGCCATCAGCAATACCAGTTCCTCAACCAATAGTGATTACCGCTGGAGCATTCGAAGAACTCCGTCAGCAAGTTGCGATCTGACTTAACTACTGGGCTAGAGAAATACTCCATAGGCTTCGGTACCAGAACCTATACCAATCCAACATGAAGGTTCCATGAACGATGCTCGAGCTTGGGATACCCATGATGCCCATGACAACAGTGGTTCTAGGGGCCTCGGGCATACCTCTAGTAGCCTCGACCTCGAGATTGGTTACCATGGACTAGGGCGAGCTCGCGTGGATCTTACAAGATGGGATCACGGTAGGGCTATAACAGAATATCAAGGGAGCAACAAGGTTCACCCCTAACACTCCGTTCATGCCAGAGGTTCTTTCATATCCCCTCTCGGACAGGCTCAAGTTTCCCTGTATAAAGGAATATAATGGGGCCACCGACCCCATCAACCATCTAAATGTTTACATGGACGTCATGAACCTACAGGTTGTACCAGATCCAGTGATATGCAAGGCCTTTCCTCAAACATTGACCAATGCTATCAGGGATTAGTTCGTCACATTGGAGCTTAACTCTATAGCGTCATTCTCTAACCTTGCTGATAAGTTCTCCGCCTTCTTTACAAGTAGCAAGTGCATCAGGAAGACAGCAGCCACCCTTATATAGCTCCGCCAGGGGCCTAATGTGACCTTACCTAACTTCATGCTAGATTCAACAAAGAAAGATTACAGATACCCGACCTTCACATTACAGCAGCGGTTTCAGCTCTAACATATGCGGTAAGGTGTGAAGCCTTTAAAATGTCTTTATCTAAGACACCCCCGAAGTCAGTGATGAAGCTCTTAACCCAAGGTGAAAAGTACATCAACATGGAGGAGGCTATGAAGGCCACCCCGAGCTCCGACAACTCCCAAATTAAGAGGCCACATGAGTTGAACTTGTAACAGGATCATGCTCGAGGCAAACAGAAGCAAGAAGGTCCACCTAGGCCATTTACCCGCCTGAACACTTCTAAGTCCAACATACTGATGGAAATCAAGGACATGAAGAAGCTTAAATGGCCTTCTAGGTTGCGATCTCCCCTGGAGACCAGAGACAAGAACATATATTGTGACTTCCACTGGGAAGGTAATAAACCTATGGCTGGTACGATCAATATTATGGTTGGGGGGATAACACCGGGAGAAGATTCAAGTAGTGGACGACGCAGTATGCTCGACAGTATGGTTCGGCCTAGGAGACCACTCTTTCCAACACGGAAGACATTGCATTTGGATTAAAGGATTTGGAGGGCATAACGTTTCCTCATGATGACGCCTTAGTAATATCCGCTATAATTGCAAACTTCGAAGTCAGGAGAATACTGGTGGATAATGGAGTGCAGCTAATGTATTATGTCATGACGCCTATATGAAGATGGGAATTTTTGCTAACCAACTCAAGATGGTCAAGACCCCTCTTTAGGGATTTGGGGGTGGAACAATCATTCTGAAAGATGTTGTTATCCTTCCCTTAACTATGGGCTCAGACCAGAAACACATAATGAAGATTACACATTTTCATGTGGTCCGGACCTTTGTGGTATACAACACCATCCTTGGAAGACCACTGCTTAACAAGATCAGGGCCATAGTATCTACTTTTCACCTTGCTATGAAGTTTTCGACGAGTTATGGTGCAAGGGTTGTGTGTGGGGATCAGACAGCGGTAAGGAAGTGTTATGTTGCGAAAATACAAGGCTTAAGCACTGACGTCATACAGTTATCCACCCATAAGCTTGAGCACCAGGATAGGCTTGTCCTAGTGGAAGATTCGGTAGAGGTTGAGCTCGAGCATGATAAAAAAGTAACCATCGGCTGGGATCTTGAAACCGCTCTCAAGGACAAACTCATCAAGTGTTTGTCTCGCAATATAGATGTATTTGCATGGAAGGTTGAGGACATGTCTTGGGTAGACCCCGATGTCGTGGTCTATAGATTAAACATAAGACCTGATGCCAGGCCAGTAAGACAAAGAAATAGGTAATTAACGTCAGAGAGACGGGAGGTAATACGCGAGGAGATCAACAAACTCGTCAATGCTCAGTTCATCAGGGAGGTCCAGTATCTAGATTGGCTCACCAACATTGTTCTTGTCAAGAAGGCTAATGGCAAGTGGAGGGTATGTATTGACTTCACAGATCTCAACAAGGCGTACCCAAAAAAGAGCTATCCCTTGCCTCGAATTTATAACTTAGTAGACAGTACCTCGGGCCACAAGTTGTATAGCTTTCTTGATGCGTTCTCAGGCTATCGTTAAATCCTTACGGCTGAAGAAGATGAAGAAAAGACATCCTTCATTGCTAACTCTGACATATATTACTACAAGATCATGCCATTTGGTTTGAAGAATCTAGGGGCAACATATCAAAGACTCATCAACAAAGTCTTTGCTGACCTGATTGGGAAGAGCATTGAAGCCTACATCGACGACATATTGGTTAAAAGTAAGTAGGTGGATGAGTATATCACCGACCTAGAGGAAGCATTCTCTACAATTAGAATATACAAGATGAAGTTAAACCCAGTAAAATGTGCTTTCGGGGTGGCAACGAGAAAGTTCTTGGGATTCATGATCACGCATAGGGAGATTGAGGTGAATCCAGACAAAATGCGGGCCTTATTATCCATGAAATCACCTAGGAGCAAGAACGAAGTTCAGAAGTTGATAGGTAGGGTCGCTGCCTTGAATATGTTTATGTCTAAGGCAGCCGACATGTGTTTTCCATTTTTCAAAGTTCTTAGAGGCAACCAAGGTTTCAATTGGAATGAGGATTGTGAAAGAGCTCTCCAGGAACTCAAACAGACATTGGCAACTCCTCCAGTCCTCACAAAGCCTAAGCCCAGAGACACATTGTACTTATACCTGGCTGTATCTCAAAATGCAGTAAGCGGTGTACTGGTGAAGGATGTGAAAAAGGCCTAACAACCTATCTATTATTTAAGCAAGGTATTGCTTGATGTAGAGACAAGATATACGTTGGTAGAACAACTTGCCCTTGCACTGGTTATGGGGGCTTGAAAGTTACGACAGTATTTTTAGTCACATCCAATTGTGGTACTCACAGACCAACCACTCAGACAGATACTTCAAAAATGGGATGTTTCAGGAAGATTGTTGAAGTGAGCAATCGAATTTCATAAATTCGATATAGAGTTCAATCCCTAGCCTTCTATCAAAGGACAAGTACTAGCAAACTTCATTGTAGAGCTCACTCCTAGGCCTCGAGGGCCAGGGAATAACTCGAGCACTACGTTAAATACCTATGATATATTCATTGACGAGGCATCAAACTCCTCGGGTTCGGGTGCAGAGGTCATAATCAGCAGTTCGGATAAGCTAACTGAGATTTAGTGCGCACCTCAGATTTGAATTTAAAGCCACTAACAATGAGGTGGAGTATGAGGCTGTTGAACTTGCTAACAGCTTCGGCATTGAATACATCAAGCTCTTTAGCGATTCAGAACTAGTCATCGAACAGATTGAGGGATCATTCGAACGGAAGATGAGAAGATGAGCTTATACTGTTTAAAAGTGCATGACCTTCAGAGACAATTCAAGGATTGCGAAATTCTGAAGATTACCCGGGCTGATAATGTTACATGCATTATCAAGACTTGTATTCATGGGAGTAGATGGACTTGATGAAATATTGCACATTAAAATGGTAACAGAGCCTAGTATAGGTCGAGAACTGAGTGTCATAAACATTGATAATGAGCCCTTATGGATAGACCCCATAGTTGAATTCATAACTAATGGAAACCTCCCGAGGATCCAAAAGAAGCTAGGAGCATTCGATTTAGAGCACCCAAATACTGTATCATCAAAGGAGTCCTCTTTCGCATAAGCTTTATACTTCCATATCTCAGATGCTTCGGGCCTCTGAATCGGCAAAAGCTCTGGTAGAAGTCCGTGAAGGAATATGTGGTAATCATCAAGGAGCACGAGCTCTGTCCTTTAAGATCATAAGATACGGATACTATTGGCTGACCATGAAGAAAGATGCATCTGACTATGTGAAGAGACGCGATAAGTGCCAGAGATTCGAGAACATCATTCATACTCATGCTGAAGAGCTCCCTCCATAAACTATTTGGCCCTTTTCGAACAATGGGGAGTTCACATTCTCTGGCCCCTTTCAATGGCAATAGGGCAGTTAAAGTTTGTGGTTACGACTGTAGAGTACTTTACAAAATGGACAGAAGTAGAATCTCTATCAACTATCTCAGAACCCAAGCTAAGTTTTTTCATCTGGAAGTCTGTCGTATGCAGATTCGGGATACCTTAGGTGCTCATAACTGACGATGGAAGGCAATTTAACAATGCACAATTCAAGAATTTTTGCACCTTGGCATAGATGGCCTAACATCGGTCTCGCATCCCCATAGCAATGGTCTGGCTGAGGTGACTAACCAGATTATATTGCAAGACCTCTACACAAGGATCAAATGTGCACCTGGTAACTGGCCTGATGAGTTACCCTCTATATTGTGGACTTATAGGACTTCGCACAAGACAACAATAGGAGAGACCTCATTTATGCTAGCTTTTGGGTTAGAGGCCACTATCCCAATTGAAGTTAGCCTTCCATCATTAAGGCGATTGGAGAAAAGTGCCGGAGAACATACCACGGAACATCTAGACCTCCTGGAGGAGGCCCGCGAACAAGCCGCACTGCGAGTCGCCTCCTATCAGAATAGGACGACCAAATATTTTAATAGCAGGGTCAAACCCAGGAAATTTAGGGTTGGAGATCTAGTGCTAAGAAGGGTCGAGGCCAAGGGTCATCCCTTGGGTAAACTTGGCCCAACATAGGAAGGACCCTATGCAATCATTAGACAAGTCTGAGGTGGAGCATACAGTTTGAGGGATATGTCTGGAAGACCATTACCAAGACCTTGGAATGCTGACAACCTCAAGATTTATTACAAGTAGTGGTCTTCACCTTGTCTCTTTAATTTAGTTAATTTTGCTCTTATTTTTTGGGGCTTGCATGCCCTACGCATTTTTTCTTATTTATAGATAGTAAATTTTTTCTTCGAGCTTGCACCCCCACACATTTTTAGTAGTTCATTCATCAAAGCCTGCGAGCCTATACTTGTTTATATCACAAAGAAGCTTATATAAAGTAACCGTTGGGAATGTCCCAACAAAAAAAAATTAAGTGTTTTTCCTGAAGCCATGCTACGGGCATGAACTCAAAAGACCTATCACGAGCAGGCAACTCATGGCATGATGTGAGTGGACACCTCAAGACGTGCCATCAGTGTCCACCACAAAAGACCTGTTACGAGCGGCACCTCTGAGACATGCTACAGGCATGCACCCTAAAGCCTGTCACGAGCAGGCACCTAAAAACATGCTACGAGCATGTACCTTAAAGACCTGTCACGAGCAGATACCTAAAGACATGCTACGGGCAAACACCCTAAAGACCTGTCACGAGCAGGTAACTAAAAACATGCTACGGGCATGCACCCCAACGACCTACCATGAACACGAAAGTCAAAGAATGCTCGAGCACGACCATTACACGAAATATCATCTTGGACTAAGATGTCCACGAACAACGTTCGAGCTCCAGACTCCCTCAACTTAATTGTGTCGTCATCGAGATCAGAGCTCAATTAAGTGTGTAGTCATCGAGGTCAAAACTTTTATTTGTGTCATCGATTGATTGAGCCATGATCGAGCTCAATACATTTATTAACCAAGCTATCATTGAGCTCAGTTCTCGATCGTGAAATTGTCGAGTTTGAAACTTGTGCTGACGTCGAGCTCGAGATATTGCAATTAAGGTTACTTAAGTGTTTTGATGTCGAACAATAAACTTGATTAATTTTTATCAAGCAGAGCCTCAATAATGGGCACGAGACTCAATTACAATCGATTGCGGTGATGTTGAGCCTAGGCTATTTAATCAGTCATCGATATAGTTAACAATTAAATGATTGAGTAATGATCAAATTAAATAGTCCAGCAATAATAAAAAAAACAAGTGGTTGAGAACTTAAATTTGAAATTACAAAAGTAGTTAACATTTTTTTAAAATCTCAGATAGGGCAATCTACATGAAGTTACAAAAACATTAATCAGCCTCAGGGTCATTCGTCGAGCTCGGATTGTCGTCATCAGCATCATTCCCCTCGAAGTCCACATCATCCATGGCCTCCTCAGACTCGACAGCTTGAGGTCCTCAACAACGTCTGGAATGCCTTTAAGATCCTCGAGCCTAGCTTCAGGCCTCGAACGCAGAAATGCTTGAGCTTCCTTCAAGGCATGAAAGTATGACCCCATGGCATACTCCCCCTTCAGTGCATTAAAGTTCCCGGACAGCTTAAAGTACTTGATAGCAACATCATGGGCTTCCATCAACCCTCCTTCAAAGTCTTTTATTTTGCTCCACTTCGAGCTTCAACTCTTCGACCTGGTCGCGATACGTATCAGCGTCATCCTGAGCCTTTCAAAGCTCGTTCGTGGCTTCATCGCGTTCCTTCGTGAGAAGGACATGCTCAACCTTGAGATCAAACAACTTTTGTTCTCGAGCTTTCACCTTTTCGAGAAGGCCAACCACCTTTTGGGACTCGTTGCCCCTTTCAGAGAAAGACCTTTGGCAACACTTAGTGCCTAGAAAAATTATTATCATGGACACATCGTCGAGATATTAAGTTGGAAATAATAAATACCAATAAAGATTTCTCGAGCTTACCTTGGTTAGCAAATTCTCGACCATTTTTACTCCTTCGTCGAGTCCCAAATCCCATGCTATTTGTTGATGATGTTCGAGAATAGGTGGTACACCTCATGGTCCTCGGGATTTCTCGATCGTTATGTGATCTCCTTGGCCTCGAGATCCACAATGAACTGGATGGCTTGAGGTGGTAGGATACTCCAGGTAGTAGCCTGAGGAGTTTTACGAGCAGGTACAGACCTCCGCGTGCCTGATGAAGCTACTTGTTCTCTCGAGGACTCACCGGTCTACTCCCCTAGTGTTCATACCTGGCCCCAAGGCCTCTTCCTCCCATTATTCTAGCCCGGAGCTTGGGTTTGAGGGGCCTTGCTCTTTCTGCCCATAGCCTGACGTAAAGTAGTAGGGTCAAACGTCATTCTTGCATAATATTCACAAGGCATTAGCACGAGCACGAGGTCGTAAACAAGGTAAAAAATAAAAATAAAGTACGTCCTACCCTCGAGGCAAGGATATCATCTATGTCGTAAATGAGAGGCTCGAGATTCTCTAATATTTGCCTATCTCTTTCTAACGACTCGAAATAGGCTTGACCCTCACAAAAGCTCGATGTGTCTAAAAACCCCCACTGATGACTAAAAGGAAGGTAGGTATCTCGAGGTTTAACATAAAACCACTTCTCCTTCCACCCTTTCAACGAGCTAGGCATCATCGGGACTCTAAACCCTCCTCGAGATAAAAGTTAGGTAAAGTAAGTATACTGTGGGAGTTGCTTTAAATTGAAGACCATCCTACAAAGGTCGACATAGGGGATAATTCCTAGGTATCTACAAGCTACGAAGAAATAGGTCAACATCCTCCATCCCTTCGGCACTAGTTGCCCGGGGCACATATTATACTCGACCAACAAGGCCAAGAAGAAAGGGTACAGGGGCCACCTAAATCCCCCCTTTAAAGAATCCTTAAATATTATAAACTCACCATCCCGAGGCCTAGCCATCCTATCGACATTACTCCATATTTTCAAGCACTCGCTATTGCTAGATGTTCCTTAAATCTACAGGATTGGTCGGGATAGGTGAACGAGATCGAGTTTGCCTAAGCTCGAGGCTGAACATTTATAGGAGTAGCCATAGGAATAATTGATCCTACCTGGTCCTTAGGTGTTGTTCCCGAAGATGAGAACGAACCGTCGTTGTCACTACTTGACATCCTAAGTTAAAACTATCCTAAATAAAAAACTTAAGTTCTCGAGCTCTTACCTTAATACTTGATCTCGAGGAAAGCTAAAGGAGTTACTGAGAGTCAAAAAGTAAACAATGAAAGGGAAATGATGTATTTATAGCCCTCCAAGAGGGAAGGCCAAAAGTTGCCTCTTCAATCGTTGGACCATGACACGTGTCATTCATCCAGTGAACAAGTTTTAACCGCCTTTTTTCACCTAGGGCTTGCATCATCGTGACATAAGCATTCGTGGGAGGATATGGGCACACAGCACAACATTGAGTATCCCGACGACATTGCAACCATCATCAAGTCTCGAGCATGGTTGCACGGGGGCCAATGATACGACTAAAAATATGCCCGAGCACTTATTTAACTCGATCTTTCTCTACCCCCTGAGGTAAATTCCTTTAGCTTCGGGCATGACCTTTGTGCTCGAGCATGCGCGCCACAATGCTCGAGCATATGCACTGTGGCTTTTAGGTAATGCGATGACAACAATCCTTGAGATGTGTCCTCGAAGACCTATGGCCCTTTCGTTGTAGTGTCCTCGGGCATTATCCTTGCCAAACTCTACAACTTAACTAAATCAACTAAGGACTCTAGCCATATCCATTTATCCCAATTAAGGAATTCTACCTTGAGGAACTCTACAAACAAGGAAAGGTCTGACTTCTAGTTGCAATCCAACACTTACTCCAATAATCACTCCTTGAAATAAGGATCACAAATCCCACTAGGAGTAAAATAATACCCAACACTATAAATATAGGACCTGGAACCATTACTCAGGTACGTTTTTCACATATATTTTCAGCATATATATTTTTTCTCTATTCTCTCTCTAACTTAAGTATCGGAGGGGCGACGGGGATACACCTCAACGCCTTTGTTTTAGGTACCGGAGGATCGCGTTCATGCTCGTTCTCAGTCGTCAAGCTCGGATTTCACCATATGCAATTTTTGGTAGTATCATTTAGATTTATTGATTTGATGATCTCGTCATAGCTTACTAGGTGACTTGTTTTAAGTATTTGACGTTGGGCAAAAGACAGAACTAATTGTAGCTTTACTGGAGTTTCCTCTCACTACTGCTTTGGATTTACGTTACTGTTGGTTGAACCATCGCTATGAGTTTCAACTTTAATATCCTATAAATTTACCTCCGCTGAATCTACTTCTGCTTCACTTGTTCCTATACAAATATCTATGATTTTATTGTTAAAAACTAGACCATTGTTATCTTTGTCCTAGTTCCCACGGATGGTTCCAATTTGTTGGCCTCTAAAAGATGATCAACAAATCCTTCTCACCTAGACAGGACTTTCCCTTCCGAAACTTACTATTATGCTGCTCAATATGGAGTAAGAAGATAAATGTATTTGAGAGGAAGCTATTTCATATTTAGCATATCATTCTTCATTAGAAGCAAGCATATTTATAAATGTCTATTTAGACTTTAGGTGTAAATGAGTCATTTTAGTTAGTGACATGTGGATGCCATTGATTGATTGATTTCTGACTATTTTTGTTATTAGTTCATTTTTTTTTTGTAAGCTTACATGTCCTTCATTCTTTGGTTATGAAGTAATGCTCTAGGCTTTTATTCACGTGTGTTTTGATAACAATTTTTGTCGATAAGAAATGATTTCACGAAAATAGTTCGTCACTTTTGATTGTGGGCTCTCATACTTATAAATTCTCATTTCTACTTCCCAAGGTTCGCATATGATTTAATTATCTTAAAATCGTTCGTGCTTTCAGGTTAAATTCTCCGGTTTGTACTTTATAAAAAAGTACTAGCATGTTGATGGATCATTACCTTGATGATATAATAGTTTTCTATCTCGCATGATGAAATGAAGAGAAAAGAAAAAATAAAAAGCTAGAATTGAACAACCGTATAGGCATTAATTTTTGTGCATTGCATACAGCTCTACAATAAAATTGGCACTTACCTTCCATTGAAGAAAGAGAAAAATAGAATCTATTAGACCAAGATGGATAAATGATGAAATTTCCACCCTTCCTTTCAAAGGAGTTAAAAAAAATACTACCTGCCCTTCATTGCTTTCTTTATTAAAATTGGGATACGAATTCGTCAATATTCTTTTACGAGTATTTTTTGTATGCTATTGCTCTGTATGCTGGCAATGGCTAGTAATTATAATATCAACGCATTGCATTCAAGTTCATGACATCATTGGATCTCTTTTTGTTTTTGTAGTCTTATGTACTTGATTTTTAAAGCATTATGATAACAACTGGGGGGCAGTAATAGTTTTATAAACATTTCATTATCGATGGCAATTGGAAGAGTTTGTGAAATGAATACGGCTTTTACCATAGCACCATATCTTAGCATGCGTGCTGACCTTGTACGTCTTTCTCGATCATAATGTGATCAAAATCTAAAACTGATTCAATCTATTCAAAGATACCAATCGTGTGGTTTGTGTCATATGCCTATACTGGTGGACCTCAATCTCATTGCTTGTCACATTTGTACGACACAAAGCTTGGAATAAAACGCTACCTTCAACTTTGTTTGTCGACACATCATTTTCAGATATTAATCACTCTCATTTCTTTTTACACTTCGATAGTGATAAACAGAAACGTTTAATATTTTAGACGGTACAAAGAGACGGATGGAAAATGTTAAACTACATTGATTGCTAAGAAATAACTTTAAAAGTATTCAGAAATTTTTTTATGTTTGGCAACAGATGGAAAATAACTTCAAATTTATGGTGATTATTTCTAAAAAAACTATGTTTAGTGACTATTATAAAATATAGTGACCATTAAAAGTTTTAACCCACGGAGCTTAACTACAGAGCATTATCGTGTTTGACAAATTTAGGGCAAATTCTTGCATCTATTCAAGCCTTTATGTTATTGGAGTTTTCTCTATTTACGAATCAACCTTCTAGATTGGAAAATTTTCTTCAAGACAGTCTATCCAAAAATAATCCTATATCTTTTGGCCCACTTTGTGCTTTCTCATTCACCCAATATATGTTTTTCTCTAAATATCCAACATTGTTAAAATTCCATGAAAGTGAGTTACGTATGACTTGAATATCTATATATTTTTCTTCCCACAACGCACCGCCTTAATTGGGGATTTGGACAGAAAACCCCCGGCAACGGGTGGCACCTTGTTCCGCATGTTGTCATCCCTAATTGAAAGAGCAAAAAATAAAACATGAGCATCATCCAACCATCTACAATTTTAAAAAATATACATTCCCCTGCTTTTCTCTGTGAAATTCATGTGACAAATCCCATAAATGTAGATGTTAAAATCATACGCCACTTTCACGTGATTTAAAGCAAAAGCAATATAATTTTAATTATTTTGAAATTTGTACCCTCCAATTTTAAGTCACATTATAGTTGTGTACAAGTTTAACCTTCACACTGACGATTTTCATCACGTAAGAATCAAAATTTATATATTTAAATAAGTTAAGGACTTTTCGAAACGCTGCTACATTGAAAGGTTGAATAGGCCATCCCCAATTTTCCCTAAAAAACATTAATTTGACACACAAACTACAGCAAAAGTGCTACCGAAGAAGATGATGGTTGACTAAATAATATTAGATTGCTTGGAAGCCAAAAAGAAGAAAATGAAAAGAAACCACAGGCTAATAATGCTTTGAAAATTCTGTCTTTTGCTACTTATATGGGATTGACCCGTTTCCTAGTTTATTTGTGGATATTTTCAACTGGCTTTAATTATATTTAATTGGAAAAAATTAACAAATCCGACAATGAGAAAGATGCAAAAGAGGAGTCAAAGAAAGATCCTAAAAAGATAAAGGTGTCCAATAAGGCATTAACAACGAGAGACCAAGCATTACTCAACAACATTTGCTTTTAGGGTGGGATTTGCTAAAGGTCAACAATCTAAATCCAAACTTGTAGAGTTTTCAAATCCAAGTAAAATAAAATTACGTTGTAGCTCATATTGGCCATTACCTGATAAGACGTCGCCTCACTACCGTCGAATATTTTCACGCGAGATGTAAAAAGCAGCTCATATTGGTCATAGACGTGATTTAGCCTTGTGATTGGGTTCAACCTTTCACGACTCGTTTAGGAATAACCATTTCATGGGAGGTTGGATTATCACAGAAAGCACTATAAAGTTTAAAAGCAGCAGCTAGCTTTCTTGACTCCACCCTTTGACCGCTGAGAAGTGGATTCAAACTACGGATTTACTCCTTTTTGTCTTTCTGATCGACCTGAAGCGTGGGCATCGTCCTTTGCCATAAGCGATTCTCGAAGATTATCACATTCGATTCAAGGAGTTGAAGTCTGTGCCTTCGACAGCTGAGAAGTGGATTCAAACTACGGATTTACAGCCCTACTAATAGCTAAATCAGTCATTTAGCCATGCATTCAAAAAGTCATGGAAATAACTGTTAATCACAAGTCTCAAAGCAGACACCGCGTCCAACTGACTATATCACTATACTGTTGTTACTTCTGCATTACGAATAGCCATCTGTGAAGCTGCCCTACAGTGTTATTAAGTTAAAACTTGTGTAAGAACTTAGACGATGTAAATTAGTGCTAGTTACGAATTTATCATGAAATAAAGCACGGATGATAAGATAACTCTTCTTTTTCTGAAGAAGTTAAACCAAATGACACCATATATATGCTGCTACAACTTTTTGTTTAACATCGATGCATACTCGGGTGCTGATATGGAGTATTCTATGTTTAGCACATACCCCAATCTTTTAGTTCACACCGCCAGCTGCAAAATGTAGATGCCACTGAACCAGCTTCAAATGCTTATGCAAATAAAAACAGAACTTACGGTACTGAGTATCAAAAACAATTATATAGAGTCTGCAAGTTTTATGTCCTATGTTCAATCGATTTTAGACGTAAATACTTTTTAATACGATTGATACATTATTATTTATGGCAAATCGATTATTCAATTAAATTATTATTCTGATAAATTAAATAAATAGAATCTGTAGACTCAAGTCTCAATAATTTGTTGATTACAAGGAGTTGTAATAGTGAGATACAAATTACATATGACTGAATCTTAAATTATCTATGGTCGTAAGTAATAAAGACATACAAATATCATTCTTACGGATAGACTAGCACTTGTGACACTTATTACTTATCAAGCGAGTAGTTAATCTCACAAACTAAAATGTAGTAATATTTAAATGGACACTAAAATGTAGTAACATTTAAATGGACATGCGGATGTTTTGTTAAGATAACAAAACATTGGAGACCTGCTACAGATACTCCACATGGATAATTATCGATTTATATTATTCAGTAGTAAAACTGGTCCTTGGACTTGAGGTTATCATAGTACCTTATATGAAGATAGTCGTATTTTGATAATGGTGGATGTTGCTCTATCAAGAATCTCTAATATGGTATCGCTAGGGTATCTCAAAAATCATATAAAAATTGTGAATGATTAATAAATAATTTGTCACTTTTAGATAGTAAGAGATTATGATCTATATTTTATCTTTTAAGTTGATATCGAAATCATTAACTAATGTGAGTATGTAAGTCGAAAAGAGTTTCAATTATTATTGACTTAAAAGCAGGATGAAAGAAATCGATTAATCGAGATTGACACATCTCCATATCTTATAACTAATTGAATTATAGTTCCACGATAAGTGAACATGTTTGATTTTGTCATACCATACGACATTTTTTGTTATATATCTTGCACTGACACATTTAACACATTTATAGATATCAATCGGGACGCTGAATATGAATTAATTAATCTAGATGAATTAACTATAAATCAAAAGGGGGATTTCTAATTTATCTTATTTCTATTAAATCAAAATAACAATTCACTTTGTATGATACTGTGATCGGAAGCTCAACGAGTCACATTGAAAAGGCGAGAAATAGAAAAATGATATTAAGAATTAATTAGTTGATAAGTGTGGGACATTTGTAGAATTAATTAATTAAATTGTTTATTAATGAACTTGAGTAATTAAATAACTTATGGGCCGGTTTTGATAAATTTTGATAAATTAATTAATGGGCTGGCTTACATTTATTAGGTGGACCAAACTTACATAAACATCTATTGATAAGCTACTAGGGTTTGGTATTTTCACAACTCACATTATAAGTTCATATTCTCGCTTGCACAAGAAAGGTAAACATAATCCCTCATTCTTGTTCTCTCTTATGGAAGATCATTAGAGGCTGATTATAATTGTTTCTACCATTACTAACAACATTATTTCAATTTCTAGTTTAGACATGAATTGTTTTTCAATTAATGTTAACAATAATTGTTTTCCTTTTATCTTGATAAAATAATAAAATGACATTTATATTCTAGATACCGAGTCTTTTATTATATTATAGAAAATAAAATGCATAAAAGTGATAACCTAAATCATACTTATCTCTAGCACTTTAGATTATGTCACATAAATGAAAAATGCATTTTAAAATTATATAGAGATGGATATTTGAGATTAACTGATTTTGAATCATTTGATAAATGCAAATCATGTCAACTGGGCAAGATGACCAAATCTCCTTTTGCTGGAAAATGAGAAAGAGTTACACAATTATTGAGTCATGATTTATGTATTCTCACCTTAGATTAATTAACGAGTGGGCTGGATTATGTATAATGGGTGGGTCAAGCCCATTAGATATCTATTAATAAATATTAACTACTAGGGTTTAAGTGTTTCTTAACTTACATTACATATTTATAATCTTGTTACACAAGAAAGAGAAATCTAATATCTCATTTTTGTTCTCTTATGTGGATTACAATTTAAGGTTGGATAATTGAAAAACTATGATGTGGAAAGATCGTGATAGATCAAGATTCATAAGGAGGAGCAAAGATCGTGATTGTTTGTGATCAAAATTCTCAAAGGACTTTGATGAATTTGTTTAAGGTAAAATTCTAATAGCGATTTTATCTAAACACGAAGATAATCTTGCACGGAATTAAAAACTATTATAAATTTTGCTGTGAAAGTATAAATAAATTTCCAACATAGGCCGAATCATATTAGCTTCTGGGACGTGCAGCTCGGATGCACTCTATTTAGCATGATGTTTTTAGCACACTAACAAAAATATTTGAACAAATTTCTCCTGAATTAAATGCTTCTAGAAATATTATGCGCATTAATGTAAATATAATAAGAGCAGTGACCTCAATTAATTGGTGTAGATTATGAGTTCACGGAGCATTCAATTATGTGACCAACCACTGGCAAAAAAATATGATTGAAAAACACGAGTTTTGCTTTAAATTCTTGAGCAGATTCTTTTGCAGGTTAGAACTTGATAAAGTAGTTCAAAATGATTTTGAACATCAAGCTGAAGGCTTGTTGGGTGTACGAAAATTTTCTCTCAAAACTTGTTCGATCCTTAATGTTCCTTGCTAGAATTTGAGTGTGACATGAATTCCTTATTGAAGTAATTGAGAAATTCTAATTGAAGTGCACGCAAAGAATAATTCAGTTTTGAATGTTATTGAAGTCATATGTCAAGTTGAAATTCTATTTTGGAAGCCTATTGGGAGTTGAAAATTGGTATTAGACTTGAAGAAGAGTTTGGGATGGAGAGAACAATTTGGAAACCAAAAAAATTCGGGGAGAATGCCTAGCACTGGGGCGCTGAGACCGGGACCGGCGCTGGGGCACCTAGAGGTGGGCCCCGCAGTGCCACCTAACCTGTTTCGAGTTTTTCGTGTTTTTCTCTTCTTTTTCCTATTTCGGATTTTTCGCGTTTTTCTCTCATTTTGATTTTAGACTCGATTTTTTGACATCCTGCTTCATCAACAACTATGCTATGAGGGATTAGACATCCCCTACATATTTCCTATAAATATTAAGCTCTTCTATATAATATCATAAGTGTGAGAAAAGATATTACCCGAACTTTAGAATCAATTGTATATTTCTATATTATTATTGGTGCAATAAAATCTTCTAATTTTTGTGCCATATTTTCTTGTCTTCTTTTATTCTTTTACTTGTGACAAAATACTTTATTATTGTACCATATAACTTCAACATCTCAATTTGGTGATTAGTTTCATAACATGTCGTATTAGAGCTATTTTGGTATTTTGTTTGTTTCATAACAATCAGAGCCTAAATTTAGTAGTTTCGCAAGAGCGCAGAGTTTGATTTGTTCGAGGTTTTTGTTCGTGATGGCTTTCATTAAGTATGACATTCCGCTTTTAGATCGAAACACTAGATTTTCGCTATGGCAGGTTAAGATGTATGCAGTACTCGCACTGCTGGATTTGGATGACACGTTGCTGGGAATTGACAAGATGCCCACAACTTTGACCGTGGAGGAAAAATTACGGAAGTATAAAAAGGTGGTTTTTCACATTCATCTTCATCTATTGAATATCATTCTTTAGGACGTTTTAAAGTAGGGTTCAACAGTTGCTTTAAGGTTGAAGTTGGAGCAATTGCGCATGACTAAAAGTCTGACAAGTAAGTTGCATCTCAAGTAGCATTTATACTCTCATCGAATGTGACTTCTTTAAAAGTATTTGGGTTTGATTCTAATTTGGGGTGTGTTACAGCATAGTTTGGTGAATTTTAAAATTATTATGATTTTTTGGAAATCTGAGGCAATTCTGCTGAGTAATGCTTAGATTCATTCGAAGAGGTTGAGTATTTTATATTTGGTTGGAGAAATCAGTTTTGTTTATTGTTGAAAAGTAAGTTCATTCCTTTCAGACGGATTTTCTTCTCCAAGTGGAGAATATTTTGGAGCTTTTTTCGTTGCAATGGAATTCGTGTTAAGGTGGAAATTGTTAGAATATAGGTGTGACCCAAATTTTTTATTGAAGTAATTGAAGAATTCTAATTGAAGTGCACGTCAAGAAGAATTCAGTTTGAAATGCTATTAAAGTCCTATATCAAGTTGAAGAGGGGTGTATTCAATTGAGACTTTTGAAAACCTTGATGAATTTTTTTTAAGTGACGACTTTTGTGAATTTCATGAAGTTTTAGAGATTTGTATAGAATTAGTGGAAGTCTTTTATAGACTTTTATAAACTTTCATTTTAAAACTTTTGAAGACTTTTGTAGAATTCAAAAAACTTTTGAAAACTTTCATTTGAGATAGAATTTTTGTGGATGTAGTGCAATATTATGAAATTATCACATTCAAGGTGATGCTTCTCACAATTCCCCCTTCTCCTTCCTTTTCCCCCATTATAATAAAAAAATATTTTAAAAAGAATAAAAATTTAA
>CAIGRB010033136.1:13139-27739 GCA_903798255.1 Fraxinus quadrangulata | reverse complement strand
TTAAAGAAATAGATGTTCAAATTAAATAATTTCTAAACAATAATAAAATTCTAAAGAATTAGATGTTCATATTAAATAATTACTAAACAATAATTTGTACATAATATAAATAGTGTCCACTTCTACTAATTATTAATACTGAACATGCCATTAACTGATAAACAAAGTTTGCTTGGTTTTACTTAAAAAGTTTGAGTTCACTTTACAGTTAGAAAATTGGCTCTATTTATTTATTTATTGGGAATGCCATTTTCTACCAAAAAAAGGAAAAAACATAATCAATTTAGCAATATTTAATTTATAAACATAATTTATCAAATTTACTTTTTATTTAAACATTTCGTCAGACACAAATACTGTCACTTATATTTATTTTTTATAATTCAAATCGATTATAATTTATTTCCAAACAAATATTGAATGTGATTGATTACATCCTCAAAATTATTATTAGAGAATACTATTTGATAATGAGTACACTGTACACCGTCGACTCAACTTGTTCGATAAACGATCAAATTCAAAAATCATGTTGTAGATTCAACCACTTGATAGTGTGTCAATCTTGATATCAAAAATAATTTAAGTGTAGCATGATTGTCTTGAAAAATGTCCAAAATTTCAAACTTATAAATTTGTGGGATAATAGGTACATTAATCATAAAATAAGGTGCACATTTTCCGGGAAAAAAAAAAAAGAAAAAATAATCTGGGGGCAATGAAAGAGAAATATCGAAGGATGTGGGCATTCCTTAGTTTTAACAAGATGCCGGATAAGTACATTTCACTGACCCAATCTTTTTGGTCGTCTGCACTTGTACAATGGAATTCTGGAATTTTTTGCCAATGTAAATACACAAAGAATTATGCTAAAGGAATAGGGGATGACATTTGTGACACCAGGCGCCCCCGAGATGACATTTGTCAAGGGGATGTTACAATAGCATTGTCCATACACAAATGTATAGGCAAAATTGTTTTCTCGTCCACTGTTAGCAAGATAAGATAGCCGATTTACTGATTTGACAGGAAAACTTTACTTATGATATTCATTAAATGTGAGAATCGTAAGTAAGATTCTTTTCAAATGAATAAAATAAAACTTCTCACCGTAAATTTGAGAACATTTATTATGTATAGAACCTACAAATATTATCCATCTAGACAATTTTCTATTTATTTATAACTGAAGCCCTTGTTTTGGTTTGGATTAAAATCACATTAATTTTAACAATACATTTCATAATTTTTCAATCACACATTTCATTAATTTTTTTCATAATTTACTAAAAAATTAATTTTAATTACCACTAAATGGGGCTAAATTATTTAAAACACTTTCTTAAAGAGCTTATTAGCTAAAACAAAAACCGTTGAAATGCATATGAATTCTTACATCTTAGTTATTACTATTTCGTGAGTTTTATGAAATATAAAAAATGTAAAGGGATTTTTTTATTTATTCGTAGCCTTATTAACTTACAAATTTTGGGAAATGGGGAGGAGATAAGAAGAAACAATTCTTTTGTGCTTCTTATCAAAAATTATAATTAATCCATAAAAAAAACAGATCAAAAAAGAGAAAATCAAACAAAAGAAAAAATAAAATCACTAACTCTTTTTGCCCTCTCCACCATCATCTTCTACGTAGGCCTTCTTCCTCCTATCAACCCTACCTAGTAAACAAATGACAAGGAAACACGTGGCATAAAGTGCGTGAACCTTCCAACTAGTCTTGGGCGGCTGATGCAACGTAGCCATGTGAAACACTGTCATGTAATAATGCAGCCCAACAGCAAAGCCCACTAAAGTCTGGCCCAGGCCCAGTATCTTGGTGGCCAGCCCAGTTTCAGTGGAGAACACCAAGATCAAGTACATCAACAGCAGCAAGAGGTACAACACGTAACCAAGAGATTGCAACACTTGAACACACACATATGTGGATTGCGAAGTTGCGTAAAAAAACTTGACAGGCTCAAGCCCAGTGACCAATGAAGATAAGCAGAGTATGGAAAAGTATATGGCTAAATAAGCCTGGATAAAAATCAAGAGCTTTTGGAGTGAAAAATAGGCTTTGATTCTATTAAAAATTAGAGAAACAAGTAGTAGTGGGATCAAAATAAAGGCAAATGAGGCTATGGAGGCAATCATGGGTGCATACTTGTTCCCAACATAAGGTTTGAATCCTTCGGTAAACTCTTTATTATATTTTGTAAGATAAACTTTTGAGGTTTTGGAAATTCTTTCCAAATCTGGCAAGAGAGTTTCTTGAAACTTGGATGGGAGGTCTCTGAACCCAGAAACCAAGTCATCTTCAACATCTTGATCAATCCAGCTTGGTTGTGACTGTTTTTGGGCCTTCTTGGGCTGAATTTTTTCTGGGTTTTTGGATTTGGATTGAGTGACGCTCTTTTCCAACTGGGCTTTGGTTTTGGTTTCTTTACTAGTAATGGTGGGCTTTGTTGTTTTGTTCTTGGGTGAGCTCAAGTTGTTTAAATCTGAAGATTTCTTGGGGAAAAGTGAACTGGTCTTTGTAGTAGTAGAATTTGAGGTTTTTGAAGTGGAATTTAGTTTCTTGAGCTGGGATTTGATTGTGGGTGTAGAAGCATCAGAAGTGGATTTAATGAGCTTGGTTTTGTTCTTGGTTGAATCAGAAGGAAGGTTAAAAAGCTTGGTTTGGTTCTTGATTGAACCTGTATTAGATTTAATAACCTTGGTCATGTTTTTTGAGGAAGATAGTTTGGTAGAAGTAGTTTTCTTCTTAATAACTGGTTCATCTTCATCTTCTACCTCTAACATTGATCTTCTTCCACCTAATCTGTTTGGTTGGTACGCAGAAATGAATGTTGAAGTGAAGAAAACAAAGAGAAGCAGCAGCAAAAACAGTACCTTTTTCCGACTAAAACCTTTGAGTGGAGCCATATGTACTGAAATCTATGTCTCTGAAGATCTCTGATGAGGCTTTTCAATTGGATCTAGATTTCAGAGAAAGAAAGAGATGAGAAAGGCATTTATTGGGATTTGAATACACACTTTTTTGAGTGTGTGAAAAGGGAAAGGGGGCAATGAAGTAGATGAGTCACATGGTGATGGAGGCAGGCAGGCATATAAGTATTCTATTTCTTACGCGGTTTCACTTTCTTTATCAATATCAAGTGCCTGACTATGACTTCATACAGTCACTGATTTTGGCCCATAGCAAAACATTTCAAAACAGAGTGTGTTAGTGTCAACTAGGTTAGCTGAAGTAGTTTAATTACCTCACCGACGGCCACTCATATGAAATATAGTAATTCTACTTTTGACTTTAATACTAATTTAGTCAAATTTAAAGTTATTTATATCATGAGTGAATAAAGTTCAAACAATTCTTTATCACAATTTTTGTATACATTAGTTTCTTTTAAATTAATTATAGTAGATTTATTCTACAAAAGTATAATCCTACGAGATCGTTCTTACTTTGTAATTGTATATTATTAGGATCGTTAATATGTAAAATTATAAATATTATCAAAATATCGAATAAAGTTAGGTTGCTCAATTATTATGAACTTCCAAGTATAAATCATTACGCTCAATTCTCTTTTGAACGATATAATTAATAATCATAGATCATGATCGTATTTCAACTAAACCAATGGTCAGGATTAATTAGGCATGGCTTGGAGGTCAAATTTTGACCACAGGAATGAAGAGTAAACACAAAAACAAGCGCTGTATAATCCGGAAATCATGCCTCGGAAGTAAGAGACCGGTAGTTGACATAGTTGACCACAGTGCATTAAAGTTGTGAGGTTTGATAGGGGTCAAAATTACACGGAGTGGCATGGTGGGTCCCATACAGAAGAGCCAAGTTGGAATCTCTATAAATTAATAAAGGACCATTTGTGCAAAAAAAAAGGTTTTTTTGCGCACAATGGTCCCTATAGTTTTCCCCTTGCTGCGGGTTGAGGAACCTAATGTTCCATTTTTTTCAGTTGCGTCTCTATTTCAACCTTTCATCGTGCAAATGGTCCTTTCCATCCAAGTCCATCCCATTTTGCCATTATCGTGTCAAGTACTTCACTTTCCTTATTTCAAAATAAAAATAAAATTCATTCCCTCACTATATTGACTCATTTTCTACATAATTGCTGAAGGCCAAATCCCTCGATCCTTTTGTGTATATATGCGAATACACAGACATATATTTATATAAGAGTCTGTCTGAAACTCACTTCTTGTTAATGAACCAAGCAAAAGTAAAACAAAAACAAAGCAATTGAGTTATTTTATTCGTACTAAGGTGCTTGTATTAGTATTGCTCATAAGTAATATGATATTTATAATTAATCGATGGCAACAACAATCACATAATAATAAAGAAACCCACTACATAACTTCCTATAGACTAGGACAACGTAACAGACTCAATTACTCAACATATGATAAATTAGTTTTATTGAAGACTTGGTCAAATGACTCCATTGCACGTAGATATATTATCACCCTCCTTTAAAGCTGATATTTGCANAAAAAAAAAAAAAAAAAAAAAGAAACCCACTACATAACTTCCTATAGACTAGGACAACGTAACAGACTCAATTACTCAACATATGATAAATTAGTTTTATTGAAGAGTTGGTCAAATGACTCCATTGCACGTAGATATATTATCACCCTCCTTTAAAGCTGATATTTGCAGAAAGCAGTTTAGGAATCAATATGCAATGTTTTTCCCGAAGCAACCTCAGCTTCCCTAAGAACAAACTCCAAGCATACTTCGAATCTTCATGAAAATAGCAAGTTTGAGTGGTTTAGTTAATATGTCTGCAATCTGTTTACTTTTGCAAAACACAAAATCAACAACATCATCCTTAAATAAATAACGCAAGAAGTGATATTTCACGTCAATGTGTATACTTCTCCCATGTAAGATTGAATTCTTTGAGAGCTTTATTGCAGATGAATTATCACAGTTGGACCTTGCTGTTGTGTAAAACTCCAAGAAATCTCCTCTGCCAAATAACTTGACACAAACTTGATGCTGTAGCAACGAACTCATCTTCCGTAGTTGACAAAGTCACTATCTCTTGCTTCTTAGATGACTGTATAATAGTTCAAGAATTCAACATAAACACTGCTCCGGAAGCGCTCTTTATATCGTGAAGATCTTAGCATAATCACTATCTGAAACACCAATTAAACTTGACTTTTCACCTCTTTTATATGGAATCCCAAAATCTGCAGCACCTACATTTGTCATATCAAATTCCTTCATCATAGGCTTCTTAAAATCAACAAGCATGGATATATCATTACTAGTCTAAATGAGATAATCAACATATAAACATACAATTAAAATCCTTTTATCAACACCATATTTAGTGTAAAGAGTATGCTCGTATGGGTATTTAATAAAACCTTCCTTAATAAAATAAGCATCAATTAGAGCATACCAAACTCTTGGTGCTTGTTTCAGTCCGTATAGTACTTTCTTAACCTGTATACATGATTTTCATAGCTTTGCTTCACATATCCAGGAGTTTGTACAATATTTTTCACCCTTATTGTGGGATTCGAACCCTGGCTCGAATGGTTGTGCTACTAGAATTAAAATAGAAGGCGTGTTTCCTTTTGAATACGTTTTTTAACTTACTGCCATTCATTGTAATGATGACACGTGGTATTATCCTGATCGTTGGCCTAATATTCTGGAAGTCTTTTCTTATTGCCTTGGACAATTCATTTTGGCCGAACTTGACACTTCTTCGTCTTCGGTTTTTGAGAGAAACGCTTAGGGTTTACTTCTTCGCGAGTTCACTGCTAAAATCTTTGATTTGAGGCTGTAATCTTGAGTGGTTTTACATTTGAGGCTGTAATCTTGAGTGGTTTTACTCTCCGATTGTGATATTCTGTGTGAATATCTTTGGGAACTAAGGTTCTATTGTGAGTTGTGTGTTAGATAAGTTCAGTGAAGTTTCGGTGATTCTTCATAGATCCGTTCATGTATTTGAGAGATAAGTGTTCTAATATTATCTCTGTGTATTGATTAAACGATTCGTAACATTCATTGCCAATTTGGGTCTGTATAGTGCAACTGAGCATAATCCAATTTGTTGGATGCTCAACGGGGGATGTAGGCGTTGGATGTGGTCGTCAATCCTCCGAGGCTTAGGCCGAAATAATTCTTGTGTTGATTCCTTAATTTTCAACAGTGTTTACTTTCTGCAAATTTTTTTATTTCATATCTTGAGAAATAATATTGTGTGATCCTGGTCCTACAGTAATATCAGAGCTTTGGCTGAGGAGCGTGATACTGGATCTTGGAGGAAGGTGATAGATCTGCACGGATCTGAAATTTTTGGAACTGCTTCAAAGCAGATTGGAAAACATTCGAGTTTAAAACTCGCTTGGTGAGATCATTTTAATTTCTATAAAAAGAATTTCTTTAGAAATTAGGGTTTCTTGTTTTTCCCTTGATCTATCGTACACTTGTACCCCCTTGAGACTAATCTTTATCCAAATGCTCCTGTGAGGCCTTGGAAATCTGAGATAAATCAAGAACGGGTGTGTACCTGGAGGATCTTGTAGGAGGAACTGTTGAAATATAGTTGTTTGATTTCTGTTACTGTGTTTTCATTGAGTTCCTTGATCTTTGTGATCCTGTGAGTGCACAATATTTACAAAATCTTGATTGTGACTACGTGATACACTGTGATTTTGTGTAACAAATTTGTGCACTCATTACTGTTTTTCTGTGAACTTGTGAATATTGTTTTTCCTTATCTGTGATCCCTGTTTTGTTATAACATGGCTTCTACTGAATTTAAAGTAAGTCAATTTGATGGTAATATTGATTTCAATATGTGGAGTCAAAAAATGAAAACTATTTTGATGCAAATGAAATGTGTAAGGGCTGTGACTGATAATTGACCTGCTGAATTACCTATTGCTAAAAGAACTGAATTTGATGAAATTGCTTGGAGTACTATATTCTTATACTTGTCTGAAAATGTGATAAGAAGTATTGGTGAGACTAAGACTGTCTCTGAATTATGGACCAAACTGCAAACTAAGTATGTGACTAAGACCATTCCAAATAAATGCTTTTTACTAAAACATTTTTTCTCTTTCAAAATTGATCATTCAGTTGATTTGGATGAAAACTTAAACAATTTTACAAAACTTACCAAAGACTTGGCCAACTGTGATAAAAAACTTTCTAAAGATTATATAACTGTAGTTTTGTTAAACTCCATTAGTGACAAATATAAGGACATCTGGAAATAGTCACATTGGAGATGGTTTGTGGGTAAAAGGAAAAAGTTTTGGAAAATTAAATTATCATTTTAAACCTTTTACTGAAAATAAAAACAGATTTAATGATAAGTATAAGTCCAAAACTAATACTAAAAGTAAGAAGTGTTACTACTGTGGAAAGTCGGGAGATTTTGTAAAAGATTGTTTCAAAAAGAAAAATGATTTGAAAGATAAGAACCTTGATGATGGGAGTAATGCTTTTGTGTATAATAAAGCAAAATTTGAAACTGAAGATGACTTAGTCCTTGTTAATGTGAAAAGACAACTGAGTGATGAATGAATTTTAGACTCAGGTTGTTCTTTTCACATATGCCCTAACAAAAACTGTTTCCTGGATCTTGCTAAGACCACAGGTGGGCATGTTGTTATGAGAAATGACATCACTTGTAAAGTTAGAGGAATAGGTACAATAAAATTGTTGCTAGAAAATGGTAAAGTTCTATTTCTTAAGGGAACCAAATATGTGCCTGACTTGAAGATGAATCTTGTGTCCTTAAGCATGTTAGATGACATGGAGTTTAACATAAATATAGGTCAAGGATATATTAAAATTCTCAGGGACAGTGATCTAATCATAAGTTCCTCTAAGAGATATGACCTTTATTTCTTAAAGGCAAAATCATTACTTGGCTTGACTGTTTCTGCCTTATCTGAAAACTTTACACTTGCAAAACTGTGGCATGATAGGCTTGGTCATATTGGTAAGAAAAGTTTGAATTATTTGCAATCAAAAGGAGTTTTTGAAAAATTGAATCATGGTGATTTTGGTTTTTGTGAACAATGTGTTATAAGTAAACTAGTCTAGTTGCCTTTCTCCACTGGAATCCATAAATCTAAACAAATCTTAGAATATCTACATGCTGATTTATGTGGGGCCTGCACCTGTGTGTACTTTGTCTGGCTGCAGATATTTTCTGTTGATTGTTGATGATTTTTTGAGAAAAAATTAGGTTTTCTTGCTAAAAAATAAAGATGAAACATTCTATATCTTTAAGAATTGGAAAACTCAAGTTGAAAGACAAACTAATCTCAAAATAAAAACCTTAAGGACCGATAATGGATTGGAATTCTGCAATAATGAATTCAATAATTTCTACAAAGAACATAATATTTTGAGACATAGATATGTTGTTTATACCCCCCCTCCCCCAACAAAATGAAATTGATGAGAGAATGAACAAGACCCTGTTAAATAAAGTTAGATGCATGTTACTTAGTTTTGGCCTGCCAAAACTATTTTGGGGCGAGGCTGTTAAAACTGCTGCATTTCTTATTAATAGATGTCCTACCAAAGCTCTAAATTTTAATGTACCTAAATCTGCTTGACTAAAAATCCTGTGAATTATTCTTATCTGAAATTCTTTGGTTGTGCTACATATGCTCATCAAAATATTGGTAAACTTGAACCTAGAGCATTTAAATGTATTTTCTTGGGATATGGTGAAAATGTAAAAGGATATAGACTTTGGGTTCATTCTCAGAAAGGGTAGAGTCATTATTCGAAAGGATGTTGTTTTTAATGAAACTATAATGCCATGTCTAGTGGGAAAGGAAAATGTCTTAACTGATAAGGATATTCTTTTTGAGATGGAGTCTTCTCACAATGAGCAAGATACTCATGCACCTGTAGTAGATGAGACTTGTTCTGGAAATAATAATCCCATTCTGGAAACTGAAAATGATCAAGTAGTTGATCACTGATTTACCTAAGTCTTCCCCTTTAACCCTTGATGAGTACCAACTCACTAGAGATAGAGAGATGAGACAGGTTAGACCATTTACTAGATTTGACAATGATGACTTTGTTTCTTTGTTCACTTACCAAGAAAAATTTGAAAATGAACCAAACTCATATAAGGATGCCTATGGAAGATGAGATGTCTTCACTTCTTAAAAATGATACTTGGGATCATGTTGATAGACCCAATGGCCATAAATTAATAGATTGTAAGTGGATCTATAAACTAAAGCAAGGAGAAGGTGATAGTAAAAATGTTAGATACAAACCTAGGTTAGTTACAAAAGGTTTTACCCAAATGAAAGATGTTGATTACACTGAAATTTACTCTCCTGTAGCTAAATATACTACTATCAGATGCTTGCTTGGTTTTGTTGCTCAATTTGAATGGGAACTTGACCAGTTAGCTGTCAAAACTGCTTTTTTGTATGGTGAATTAGATAAAGTAATCTATATGAAACAACCTATTGATTTTGAAAATGGAGACCCTGAAAATATTGTCCGCTTGTTGAAAAGATCACTGTATGAATTAAAGCAAGCTCCTAGACAGTGGTACAAACGTTTTGACACTCGTATATTGAAACTTGGCTTCAAAAGGAGTCAATATGACACCTGTTTGTACTGCAAAGTGACAGAGGTAAAAATTCCTTATATTTAGTGCTTTATGTGGATGATATGTTACTTGCAAGTTATGACAAATCTGAGATTAACATTATTAAATCAAAATTGAAATCAGAACTTGACATGAAAGATCGTGGTTCTATTAAAAGAATACTGGGAATGTAGATTTGGAGAGAAAAGGATAAAAATCTGTTATTTTTGAACCAACATGAAGAAATTCAATAGGTATGATTGTAAACCTGCCACCTTACCACTTGCTAATCATTTTAACACTGCCCTAAATCTGAAAATGAGTATGCTAGAATGTCTAAAGTATCTTATGCAAATGTGATTGGATTTGTTATGTACTTAATGATTTTCACCAAACCTGACTTAGCTTTTAGTATAAGTACTTTAAGTATGTTTATGAGTAACCCAGGTAAAGAACATTGGAATGCTCTAAAATGGTTACTGAGATATCTAAAAGGAACTGTTAATTTGAGTCTTGTGTTTAAATCAGATAAAAATGGTGTGATCTTAAAGGGATATACAGATTCTGATTTTGTTGGTGATATGGATAATAGAAGATCAACCTCATCTTATTTTTATATCCTATGTGGTACTGTAGTTAGCTGAAAATCTCAACTTCAAAAGGTAGTTGCTCTGTCATCTACTGAAACTGAATACATTGCTGCTACTGATGCTATAAAAGAGGGAATGTGGCTGAATGGTTTACAGCCTGAACTGGGATTTATTGATAATCATGCTATCTTATTTTCTAATAATCAAAGTGTTATACATTTTAGAAAAAACCCTATGTTTCATGATCGTACTAAACATATTGATGTCAAATATCATTTTATAAGAGATGTGATTTCAAAAGGAATTTTCAAAATTGGAAAAGTTGCAACTTAGTTTAATCCTTTTAATGTGGGCACTAAAGTAGTACCTCTACATAAATTTGCTACTTATTTGAAAATATTATCTGTTGATTCTATGTGATGTGTTACAGGTTACTTAGAGCATATGAAAACAAAATGGTGAATGCTCCTAGGTGCATTGATAGTCCCAAATTCTGGCAACAAGGTGAAGATTGTAGGATTCGAAACCTGGCTCGAATGGTTGTGCTACCAGAATTAAAATGGAAGGCGTGTTTCCTTTTGAATACGTTCTTTAACTTATTGTAATTCATTGAGAAGATGGCACGTGGTATCATCCTGATCGTTGGCCTAATATTCTGGAAGTCTCTTCTTATTGCCTTGGACGATTCTTTTGGCTGGACTTGACACTTCTCTGTCTTCGGTTTTCGAGAGAAACGCTTAGTGTTTTCTTCTTCGTGAGTTCGTTGCTCAAATCTCTGATTTGAAGCTGTAATCTTGAGTGGTTTTACTCTCCGATTGTGATATTCTGTGTTAATATCTTTGGGAACTAAGGTTCTATTGTGAGTTATGTGTTAGATAAGTTCAGTGAAGTTTCTTGGTGATTCTTCATAGATCCGTTCATGTATTTGAGAGATAAGTGGTCTGATATTATCTCTGTGTATTGATTAAACGATTTGTAACATTCGTTGCCAATTTGGGGTTGTATAGTGCAACTGAGCATAATCCAATTTGTTGGATGCTGAACGGGGAATGTAGGCGTTGGATATAGTCGTCGACCTCCGGGGCTTAGGCCGCAATAATTCTTGTGTTGATTCCTTAATTTTCTGCGGTATTTACTTTCTGCAAATTTTTTTATTTCATATCTTGAGAAATAATATTGTGTGATCCTGGTCCTACACTTATAATTAAGCTTCTTTCTTTTCGCATCTGGGACATATGCATAGGCAATGCAATAAAAAATTCTGAAAAATGATCTACATTTGGTTTTTCCCACTTCAAGCCTCCTCCAGGGTCATGTTCCGAACAGAAAAAATAGGACTTCTATTCAACACACGAATGCTCCAATTTACTGCCTCTAGCTAAAATTCTCTAAAAGTCTTCCTCTTGCCAGTTAACTTCTCACCATGTTGAAGATGGTTCAAATTATCCTCTCCAATCACCGTTTTTGTTGCTGTGAATAAACAATTATGTGTTCATTTTGTATGCCTTGATCATCATAGACGTTTTAGAATTCTTTTGATACTCTCCACCACGATCTATGTGAAGAGTTTTAATGGTTCTTTTTGCTTCATTTTCAA
Source organism: Fraxinus quadrangulata (assembly GCA_903798255.1). NCBI lineage: Eukaryota > Viridiplantae > Streptophyta > Magnoliopsida > Lamiales > Oleaceae > Fraxinus > Fraxinus quadrangulata. Next base: position 15,917 of record CAIGRB010033136.1, on the reverse strand, counting down.
CATGTGTCTCGAAGCTTTTAAATGCACTCAAAGCTTCTGATTTTGTGTACAAAAAATAAATCCATGTTTTCAGAATATAGTTATCAATGAAGATAATGAAATACCATTTACCTCCATTGGATGTTGGATTTATTGGTCCACAAATGTCAGGGTAAACAAGCTCCGAAACCTTCTTTGTTCACCATGATTTTCCTTTCAAAAAAGAATCATGATGTTGTTTGCTGACAACACTCTTCACAAACTTGAGGACATGAGATTTCAGGAAGGCAAAGCACCATATTTTTCTGTTGCAGCGTATTTAACCCACCAAAATTCAGATGCCCCTTCGAAAGTGCCATAGCCATGCTGTATTTTTCAATTTTGCAAAGAAACAAGCATGATTACTATTATTTAGATATAGAGGAAATATACGATTGCTTGTTGATATAAGATGACATTAATAATTCTCCACGATGGTCATTGAGGTAAGAACTACTTGATATGTACCCCACGTAGAGCACCATATGATAGATCCATTACGTTCACATATGCCGCCTACCACAATGAGGACATCAACCCCCATGGAGCCGCCTACCATCATGAGGCCGTCTACCACCACAAGACCCTCTACGTTCACATATGCCGCTTACCACCATGAGGACGTTGACCCCCATGAGGCCACTTACCACCATGAGGACATCGACTCCCATGGGGCTGCCTACTACCATGAGGCCACCTACCACCACAAGGCCTCTACGTTTACATATGCCGCCTACCATTGCGAGGCCGTCGACCTCAATGGGGCCGCTTACCATTACAAGGTCGATGATACACTTAACTATACAAATGGCAATGAGTTAGACAGAAACCACTCAACAATGAACGTGGGTACAACCAACCACTTGAAGAGTGGGGATCACTTTACCAGAACGTGGGGAAAGTGGGGAGGTTTACGTAGGACACGTGACACCAGCAACCGTCGAACGCGTAGCAGCAGGTGCCTATAAATACCTCAAAGGTGAGAAAGATAGTTTCTTCTTGAAATCCGAACTATTTGAATTCTCATATTCACTTTGCTTACCTCCTAAAACCGACTACTGATTCTCACACCGGATGTACAATAGGGGAAAAAGTCTCGACCTCATTTTGTAGGTAGCGTACACTGATCGGAGTGCTCGAAACACCATTTCACAACCATCGAAATTTATCTCACAACCAGTTCACTTTTCATCTTGGCCTGAGCAATTAATCCTCTTTTTGCATCTTCAATTAGGCATGCTCTTTCTTTAATGGTGTCACATCCCATCTCTTGAAGCTAGCCAATGCTCAGCAAGTTTGTTTTCAATTCCGGAATAAAAAAAACATTAAGATAATTCGATCATAATTTTCTTTAGTTCTAATTTTGACATTCCCTCTTCACATGAAAGAAATGATAAGAGTTGTCCCCAAGCTTTATTGTATTTTGAAAAGTTTCATCCAATTTAGAAAATGAAGCTTTCACACCATTCATATGATTGTTGCATCCAGAATCTAAATACGACAGATTTGCACGAGTTTTGTTTTTTGCATGACATGCTAGCAAAAGAGATATATCTTCTTCCTTTTTGCGAAGTTGGACTTTTTCTCCACGTTTATTTAAATGTGTGCTACACTCCTAGATACAATGACCATGCCTGGGACATTTATAGCTCTCAACATTTAATTAGTTTGCTTACTTTAGCTTGTACCCAGCTAAATGGTTATCTTCATAAACTCTTCCTCTTTCTTGAAAAAAAAAAAAAAAAAGATAATTGTAACAACGGTCCCTAACCTTTCATTTTTTAGAGTTTACCATAATCTTCAATTGTATCATTGAAGGTCCCTAACCTTTGTGAAATTAGCAGCAAATGTCTAAATGGATTAAAATCGTGAGTTCCAGTATTAGTTGACCTAAAAAATGGAAAAATTAAATATTTTGATTAATTTAAATAGGGGCATTTTCGTCATCACATAATAATAATTAAATTAAAACTCAAAAATGAAAAAGAAAAAACCTGCCCCTCACCCTGCTACCACCCCCATATAATTCATCTTCTTCAACCCACCCATCCCTATCCTTTGCAATGTTAAAGCTGGTTTCATGGCTAGCTCAATCCTCCAACCTCTGCTCTCAAACCTCAATATTACTCATTTTCCTTTTCATTTATCTCTTATTTCATTAGCCATACTCCAAACGAAGAGGACCTTTACGACCACCAATTTCACGACAAATCTCAACAAAAATAAGAACAAACCAAAAAATTTTAAAGAAAAAAAAAAGTCAAAAAGGTCATAATGAATGACACTGGAGAAGCATAATTTTTCAGTAGATTTAGCCACAATATACGTGATATTCATATTCTATTACTCTTTCTTTTATATCTAAAATCAGTGGAGCATAATTAATCTAGAAAAGAAACATATTAGCAGAATAAATATTTCATTTCTTTTTGGCTTTCAACTTTTAGGTTGTCGCTCATGTTTATCAATAACATCTTTACTTGGCATTTCATTGTACTATTCTTTTCTCCTACAACAGGTGAAGTGGATGTATCTCTTTGGGTGTGCTTGTTGTTCCCTCTGAGCTCATTGTTATGAACTTAATTTGGTTTTGGAAAATTTTCAAGGGATTAAAGAAAACTCTAACAAAGAGTTCATGTTCCTTTTATTTTTGGTATTGTGAGTTGGGTTGGATTTGGCTTTGTTTTTGGTCTTGATAGCAACGGGTGGCGATTGGTGAAGGAGGAGGCAGGAGCTGGGTTAGATTTGGTTTTGGTATAG
>CAIGRB010033117.1:0-12116 GCA_903798255.1 Fraxinus quadrangulata | reverse complement strand
TTTGTTTGGGCAGAATTAGAATGGGGTTGTGAAACTTACAGTGGGTGGGATGGGGGAAGTTTTTTCTTGAATGGGGGAGGGGGAAGTAGGGAAATAAAAAGAAGGATAACATTGAGAAGGGTATGCACCTCAATTTTTTAACTTTTAATTGGGTTTGGACCTATGTTCTAAAATGTCCATCTAAGTGCGGGGGCAAGAAAAAAAGCCTCCTAGTGCCTAAGGCGGGAAAATGGTGATCAACTCTACATCGATCATCTAAGGCTCATGCCGTGAAATTTTTCTTTTTAAAGTCCAACTCCATAAATGCTCATTCATTGCTAAAACTTTTTTAAAATTTCACCCTTCTCCTCAAACGAGACTCGAACCTAGATCATTGACTTGGTAAGACTTATTTCTCATCACTTGAGTTAAACTTTGATCTCCCATTGCCAAATTCAAGATATATGTATTTTATTTATTTGTTTACTGGTCTAGAATTATTAGAATAAAAAAAGGGAAAACGTCTTATTACGACTAGATTTTGCCTAAACTTGTAAGACTCGATGCTTGATCCCCGCCTTGCGACACCTTACATTTATGACTATAACTAGTTAGAAGCACGTGCAAGACACGTGCCATGATATAGTTGAGTATGTAATATTGTAGATATTAAAAAAATATTTATGTCAAACATTAGTTACATAAAATTTTATTATAAGTTGCTAAATATTTCGAGCCAACATTAAATGTGGAGATGAATAAAATCACACCAACGGTTATCGAAGAAATCAAGGCTCACATTCCACCACATCCTCCGGTTATAAAAATGTCTTCTCACCAATTCTCGATGGAACAGTCGTTGTCATTTACTTCATAAACCCCTTTCACAATTTCATATAATTTAATCACAAATTCCATATAATTTGTTACAAATCACAAATTTTATATTACAAATTATTGTACGGTTACAATTCAAAAATTGAAATGTCACAAATTATTTTACGGTCATAAATCAGAAATTTTATAGGTCACAAATTATTTCGAAATCACAAATTAAAAATTTTATACGTCACAATTTAATTCATTGGTCACGGATCAAAAAATTATAGATCACAGTTTATCAATATGTCACATATTTCCAAATTTCTTGATCACAATGAACCAAAATAATGAGTCACAATGAACCAAAATGTGGATCACATACACCAAACACCTCACCCTCGTCCCGATCCTTCAACAATATTAGATCACAAATCAACCAAATAATTGGTCACAAATACTATCCCACCCCGCTCTCGCTACAACACCACCCAAACCATCACTACAATAACAACAAAAAACAACCACATCTATCGCCGCCGACACCACAACACCAAGAAAACCACCACCACTGCCGCCGTCCACCCGTCACAACACCACCACAACCGCCATCGCCATCGCCATCACCGTGACCAACCACTGCACATCATTGCCGCCGATCCACCACCACCATTAAAACCACCTTACCACCACCAGCACCATCAACACCGACAAAACAGATCCAAAATCGCCTCCACACCGGCCATTACGTCACAGCCATCGTCGCCGCCTCCACCACCGCCACGACACCACCACAACTCTATTTCCACCCTCACACACCTTCACAAACTAATTAACAAAAAATCACGCAGTACCAATACCTAAACGCACTGCTCGATCTGCCACGACCACCATCACCGCGACCAACCACCGCACATTGTTGTCGCCAAATCCACCATATGTAGCACCACCATCACTACGATTGTAGCATGGGAAGGGGCGAAACTACTATGCGACTGCGACTGTAGCACTACCAACACTACGGAGCCGATTCGCTGCACTGCAACTTGTCGTCGCAACAACGACGCTCACATCAAATGGGTTGCTACAGCAACGATAGTGGCGACGACGATTTCAATTTGAGAGTAAAGAGATGATGGTGAAGAGAGAATGGAGAGAGAGGGAGGGAGGGAGAGGGGGGAGGTACGGGATAGAGAGAGTGAGAGACAAGAGCGTGAGATAATTAGGGCTTTGGGTTGGTGGTTGGATTGGGTAGGGGAGGGGAGGGGATGGTGATGGAAAATTGTATAATTAATATTTAATAATTAAAAATAAATTATCTGATTTTTAAAAAGTGAAAGTGAAACTTAATATCTGATTTTTGAAAAATGAAATTTGAGATCTGATTTTTGAATATAAATCTTGAAAAGTATTGTTTTGTATAATTTCCACTAATTATAACTTGACAACATTTAGGAGATCAAGTTGAAAAATCAAGTAAAATCTATTATTTGTTTGTTAAGTGTGTGTGTGTATATATAATTTTTTTAAATCTTAATTTTGTATTTGTTTGGCTTATTTAAAAAACGAGAGGTGAATAAATCTTTTTAATCTACCTTAATGAATTTTTTGGAGAAAATTGTCATCGTGGACACGTATTTGAGAATAATAATTCAATGAAAAAAATTGATAAAATAAATGTCATAATGAGTTAAAGTTATAGACCTTTCATTCAATTAAATTATGGACAATTATTAAAAATGTAGCATGAATATATTTAATGAACATTCAATAAGTTGTATTGATTGTAACTTACACTATGTTAATTTACATTTTTTTTTTTTGATACCCAGGTATTCCAGCTTACGCCGAACTATGTCCGGACCACCCATCACCGGCCCCTCAGCAATGGGCGGAGGTAAACCGCGGTATATGCCCAAGTTGACCAGGGTCCGTGCACTCTTTATACTCTTGGCCCCAAGGGAGCCTTCCTCCATGAATATTACATCACCAAGCTGCTCCACCCACAAATGAGTATTACATCACTCAGCTGCTCCATCCAGGATTCGAACTCCCCACCCTGGAGTTGTAAGCCCAGCAATGTCCATCCTTTGCCAACTTGGATGTGCCCCAGGGGGCATGTTAATTTACATTTTAATCATGTTACAATATATGTAATCAATTTGAAATTATAACCTACACTACGTGTTACGGTGTGTGTAATTTTTTAGAATTGTAATTATAAACTTTTCTGCACACTCTTCATCGCTATCATCACCATCACCATCACCATCACACTCAGAACCCCGCCTCCATCATATGGGCCGATAGGTTAGAGCCACACCACCATCTGACCCAGATCTATATCATGCCACTATCTGCACTAGATTAAGATCGATTCCCCTATAACGCCACAATCTAAACCACTATCACAATCTACCGCCTAAATTAATCTTGTGATGCAGGTGAAACATTGTGATAATAAGTAAATAAAATAATCTAGCTTATTGTGTGAGGGGTAGGGAAGTTTGTTTGGGCAGAATTAGAATGGGGTTGGGAAACTTACAGTGGGTGGGATGGTGGGAAGTTTTTTCTTTGTAGAATTAGAATGGGGAAGGGGGAATTATGGATGTTAATGTGGCTCGTCGACTCGGACGGTCCGTGGCTCAATTTGTGAAAAGTTCGAGTTGGATTGGCTCGTGGCTCAGTGGGACCTTGTCGAGGCTCGGGCCGAGCCCCATTTTGGAGCGTTGGCTCGAGCCAAGCCACACGGGTCGGTTTGTGTCACGGGATATTTTCGGCCCGTGACGAGTCAAGCATAAAAAAAAGTAATTTGCAAAACTTAAAAAAAGAAAAGAAAAGAAAAACCGCGTGCAAATTATAGTTGCTTGCAACCACTGGGCCGAGCCTAAAAAAAGTAATTTGCAAAACTTAAAATAATAATAATAATAAATAAAATAATAAGCTGACTAGGCAGCTAATTTTACTGTTTATATAAATAAATAATAAAAATAAATGGAGCCGTCTTGGTAAGGTTCGAGCCGAAAGCTCGAGTCGAGCCTAAATTTTTGATCGAGCTTTAGCTTGGCTCGGGTAAAAAAAAAAAAAAAAGCCCAACCGATTTTTACTCGAGCCAAGCTTGAGCTTCGAGGTTTGGCTCGCGACTCGACTCGTGACATCTCTAAGGAAAAGTAGGGAAATGAAAAGAAGGATAACAATGAGAAGGGTATGCACCTCAATTTTTTGACTTTCAATTGGGTTAGGACCTATGCTCTAAAATGTCCATCAAGTGCAGGGCACGAAAAAATGCCTCCTAGTGCCTTGGCGGGAAAAAGGTGATTAGCTCTACATTGATCATCTACGGCTCATGCCATGGAATTTTATTTATTTATAGTCCAACTCCATAAATGCTCATTCATTGCTAAAACTTTTTTTAAATTTCACCCTTCTCCTTAAACGAGACTCGAACCTAGGTCGACTTGGTAGGACTTCTTTCTTATAGCTTGAGTTAAACTTTGATTTCCCATTGCCAAATTAAAGATATATGTATTTTATTGATTTGTTTACTTGTCTAGAATTATTAGAATAATAAAACGTCTTATTATGACTAGATTTCGCCTAAACTTGTAAGACTCGATGCTTGATCCCTGCCTTGCTATGCCTTACGTTTACGACTATAATATGGGTGCGATAGGGGGTGGGGGAGAAGGGAAATAGTGAAAAGGGGTGTGCACCACAGTTTTATAATTATTAATTGGAATAGGACTAAATCATAAAATTAATGTTGTGTATTTATAAAAGATATGTTTAATTTAGAGTGCAGTTATAACGTGGTATAACAAACAAAATATTTACATGTTCGAAAAACATAAGTTAATTTATAATTTTTAGTCAAATTTTAATTTTAACCACTACTCACTTGACTAAACATTTCGTAAGAATTACTACTATTTTCATTATAAAGACATTATAACGAAACCCGAACACACGTGTGCCCTCAATAAATTCTCTACGAACACAACTTATGAATTTATTTACCAACGGATTATGTGGTGAAATTTAATCGGGTCAAAATCTTTTCAACCAAATAAAATTAAAAACTTCCCCACTTTCTTTTTGATACCTCATCAATTTGTAAAATATTATGTAAATGGTATTGTACAACAAACATTTTTCATTTGTTGAAATTATAGTTCCCTTTATTGATTTTACGGTTGTTCTACACGTAAATAATAATTTACATAATAACTTACAAACACACGATATGATTAGAAATAATTGGGTCGGAATTTATTCAATTGAATAATAATTAAAAAATTACTCTCTTTTGACACTTTATTTATATGTAAATCATTATGTAACTCGACGTTATTCTTGATGTTATCCATTGGAATTGGAGAAAACGGAGATTCTTGATACGCTCATAATCGACTACTGCTTTGTACTATTCTCCCGTCCAAACGCAACGAAAGATTTTGTTGGCATGCAAAATTTCAAATAATATGGTGCACAGTGCATGCATGTGTGATGTGTCCTGTAAAATAAACAGTGATTCAGTAATCCCTCTCCGACTTCGCCATCCATCCATAAATACAAATCTATTTCGCAATTTGGGTGCGACACACCGCGTCTCAATTTTGCAACTTGGGAGTGCTATATTCTGTATTAAGAAAATCGTTACGTCGAGAAGCGAAAGTTACATCTCGATATACGAGAAGCAAAAAGTAAAGTGAGAGGTCGTGCAAGGTCTGCGCTCCCCTTCTTCTCGCCCCTTCACATATGCCCTATGAGGCAATTGGACGAAGTCCTTAGACGTAATGAAATCTAATCTCCTTAACATTATAATGATTTTCCAAACTTAATTATGTAACAAAATATAATCAATTCATTCACGTTCTAACGGTCAGTTTGACACGACTCTTGAAAATTCGAAAATTACTTTCGATAGAATATTTTTTAAACTTGGTTAATAAATTTATAAAATTGATTTATTTGATTAAAATTTTTTTTAGAATAAATGACCTAAAATAAGTTCATTAAAAGGCTAACCAAAAGCAGAAAACTAAATGAGATCGGATAAATTTTTTTTGGATTTACATACTCCCATGCTTTATAATAAACGCTTTTTAAGCACATTTTCGTGGTCGAGTGGATATATTAAATATCACATAAAGTGAGAATCATTTCTGGACGATTATAGCCTTACTACAATTCAATTATTTTACTTTCCGTTTTTAAATATATATTTAATTTACAAACTTTAATAAATACTTCGAAATCCTAGTTCATGCATGTGTTCTCTGTTATTCATTCTTGGTTAATTAACATTAACATTCATTTAATTAATATTAATTAGAATTTCACATTCACATTCTCGACCATATCCCTATTATTAATTCTCAATTAATTAACATTAACATTAACATTCATATTCATTTAATTAATATTAATTAGAATTTCACATTCAAGAATTTAGTTCATTATTCACGTTTATGTATGATAATTAGCATCAAGTTTCACTTAATTAAAAATTAAATTTTATTTATTTAGTATAAATGATTTAACATTCATTGTTACATATATGTTTATTAATATTAATTTTACATTAAATAATATTCACATTAATTCATGTATCGTATTTGACATTCATTTTCAATAATGCATTTAGTTGTATTTCTAATATACATATTCAAATATGCATTTTACTATTTACGTATATGTATAATAATTAATATTTACTTTAAGAGGCTTGCATTTCTGAGCTCACATCGATGGAAAGGTTTGGCACCCCGATGTCGACTCTTTCCCACCTGGGGCTCAAGTTTCACAAGTTACATCAAAGGAGGCATTGATAACAACCTTTGGATAATACACAAAATCTCTACATCTTGATGTAGATATCAGCCACTACCAATAGCTTTCAGCGCCGAAATTGGTGATTTTTTTATTTTTTATTTTGCTTTTAATTTTTAAGTATTTTTTTTATCTTCAATTATAATTAAATAATTTATGGCCTTCGTATTTTCAAATAAAAAAAAAGTGAAAGTATATCTTAATTTAATGGCAAATTAAGTAACATATTAACTTTTCATTTCTATCAATAAAAAATATTTTTAATCATTTTAAGGATAGCCAAACATGCTCCAATGCTTCATCTTAATAAATTTTGGTACATGTATCTTCTTATTTTCAAATATGGTCACATTTGGTCTACCTTTCTTTCTAACTAGTCATCTTAAAGATCGAACAATAGACTCGTTGTGTCACTTACGTCCTTTTTTCCTTAATTTATCTACCAAATGCACGACAAAAAAAGTAGGAAATAATTTTGAAAAAACAGCTATATAACTCTACGTTAGTTGTCGTCTTTTGGGAAAAGATGCATGCATACGCATTCATCATTCCAAATAGAAACTATGAAACAAGACTGGCTTCATGGATGGACCACAATATTACTATTTTCGTATCTACCACTCTTTTATTTGCGAGTTATATTCTGTTGGAAAATATATGATTGTCTCTACATCTTGATGTAGATATCAACCACTACCAATTGGTGATTTTTTAATTTTTTATTTTGCTTTTAATTTTTAAGTAAATTTTTTTTTTTATCTTCAATTATAATTAAATAATTTAAGGTCTTCGTATTTTCAAATAAAAAAAAGTGAAAGTATATCTTAATTTAATGGCAAATTAAGTAACTTATTAACTTTTCATTTCTCTCAATAAAAAATATTTTTAATCATTTTAAGGATAGCCAAACATGCTCCAATGCTTCATCTTAATAAATTTTGGTACATGTATCTTCTTATTTTCAAATATGGTCACATTTGATCTACCTTTCTTTCTAATTAGTCCTCTTAAAGATCGAACAATAGACTCGTTGTGTCACTTACGTCCTTTTTTCCTTAATTTATCTACCAAATGCACGGCAAAAAAAGTAGGAAATAATTTTGAAAAAACAGCTATATAACTCTACGTTAGTTGTCGTCTTTTGGGAAAAGATGCATGCATACGCATTCATCATTCCAAATAGAAACTAAGAAACAAGACTGGCTTCATGGATGGACCACAATATTACTATTTTCGTATCTACCACTCTTTTATTTGCGAGTTATATTCTAGATGAAATTAATTTCATTTTAATTGGACCACTCTCTTTTGGATTAAAAACCAAGAAAAATATTGCCACTGCGTAAATGACATATACTACATCTTGTTTTCATCTATCAGCCACTGAAGATGTCCTGTTTTCTACACATGTCGTAAAGTAGATTAGGCGTCTGTTTGGTGTAGATTAATACAATCATAAAAAAATGACAATTCCAAGAAAAGGTCTAACATATCACAAGTACCTGAATTCCCATTTCCAATTTTGCCCACGATTTTCCTAACCTACGCAATTGGGAATGGCCATGCTCACATTTTTGTGCTAAATTCGGCATGTAGACCAACTTTATTGATGGAATAGCAGAGAGATTAATCCAACTTGCCATTATTTATCTTCATTCATGCTTTATTGGGCTCACCAATTTGAACCATAAAATCGAGATTTTGGAGAGAAAAAAATCCAAGATCAAACCGGCTCTAGATAGCCTAAGCAAGAAAAATATTTTAAATTATACCGTCCGGTACAATCATATAATCGAAATAAATGGACTGAATTATGAGTCTTGAGAGAAGTACATATACACCATGATACAAGTAACCGTCAAAGAAAGGTGAATTCTCTTCTAGTGAAAACTGGGAAGAACGTACGTGCAAAGATTGGTGTTTGCTAGCCAAAGTGTGACTTCATCAGAAAAGAAAGAGACTTCAACATTTTCTTCTTACCACCTTCTTATATTCATACCAATCTTTTAATATTTCCATTATATTTCAAACACAAAATACAAGCCAAGCACAAGGTGATGATTGTTTAAAGATGAAAACAACAGAAAAGATACAGATTCCAATCTATGATTCCATAGTTTAATGTTCTTGTCTCATTTTATTACTGGTTTTCCTAAATTTCAGTTCTCGTTATCAGATGGAGTTTACAGAGAGTACTGGGATATCTATGTCGTCTGAGCCCAAGAAACCTGTTTCTGAAACTCCTGCTGGTAAGAACATAATCCCAGTGTCTAGCTTTTTCAGTCGAAGATTTTTTTTTCTCCAATGTTTGCAGTTTTTAAGTATATTTGTATCGAATTTTTGCAGATGAGATAAATGATTCTCCGATTGAGGAAGTCCGTCTAACTGTACCGATAACAGATGATCCAACATTGCCATGTTTGACATTTAGGACATGGGTTTTGGGGATAATATCATGTGTTACTTTGTCTATGCTGAACCAATTCTTTGGTTATCGACAAAATGCTCTGTATGTATCCTCAGTTTCAGCTCAAATTGTAGTACTTCCTATTGGAAAGTTCATGGCAGCATCTCTACCAAAGAAAGTTATACGTATCCCTGCAATGAATTGGTCGTTTTCATTGAATCCCGGGCCATTCAACTTAAAAGAGCATGTTCTTATCACTATATTCGCCAATTCGGGCTCAAATTCTGTTTATGCAGTGAACATTATAACAATTGTCAAGGCGTTTTATCATCGTAGACTTAACCCTCTTGCAGCATTGTTGTTAGCACAAAGTACTCAGGTGAAAGTTACTCTGTTCAGAAATCAAACCTTCTTTCTGTATATTTTGCTTGATCATGCGAATGCCCCCCCCCCCCCCCCCCCCCCCTTCTTTGTACTTAATTTCTTAAGGTTTTGTATATGTTTGGTACGCAGTATTAGACCATACTAAATAGTACAATTGATAATATTTTAGCCTCGTTTTCAATATTGTTAAGCGTTTGTCTAATTCACCTTACAAACATGTCATTAGATGCTTGGATATGGCTGGGCAGGAATTTTCCGCAAGTTTCTTGTTGATTCACCATACATGTGGTGGCCTTCCAATCTGGTTCAAGTTTCTCTTTTTCGTGCGCTGCACGAGGTTGAAATTCGACAGAAAGGAGGACTAACAAGGCTGCAATTCTTCATTGTCGTCCTCGTTTCGAGCTTCTCATATTACATTATCCCCAACTATCTATTTCCATCCATAACTGCCCTCTCCTTTGTCTGCTGGATATGGAAAGACTCGGTCACAGCCCAGCAGATAGGCTCGGGACTTCATGGCATTGGACTTGGCTCTTTCGCGCTTGATTGGTCCACCGTTGCAGGTTTTCTGGGCAGTCCCTTGGCAACTCCAGGATTTGCCATTGTCAATATTTTGGTTGGGTTCATTCTAGTTGTCTATGTTGTGTTACCAATTGCCTATTGGAATAATTTCTACGATGCTAAGCGATTTCCAATAATCTCTTCACACGTGTTTGATGCTAATGGAAATCCATACAACACTTCAGCAGTTCTTATTGAGAAAACATTTGAATTCAATCAACAGGGATATGATAGTTACAGCAAGGTTCATTTAAGCATCTTTTTTGCATTAGTCTACGGTTTAAGCTTCGCGACATTGGCTGCCACTATATCACATGTTGCACTCTTTCATGGAAGGTAACTTCCATTACTTCATCCTCTTCGTGAACAGATGACTCATGCGTTTTATTCATATTTCTGCTGATTCGTAATTTGCAGAACAATTTGGCAGCAAACTAAGGCATCATTTCAAGACAAATTTGACGATGTTCACACTAGGTTGATGAAGAAAAACTATGACCCTGTTCCTCAGTGGTGGTTTCATTTGCTTCTGCTTTTGGTAATCGGGCTAGCATTGTTTACTTGTGAAGGTTTTGGCAGACAATTACAGCTTCCTTACTGGGGACTCTTATTAGCTATTTGTATGGCTCTAATTTTCACCCTGCCAATTGGTGTCATTACAGCCACCACGAACCAGGTACATTATTAACGCTCTTTTTCAGATACGTCCTTTTTTCCCTCCTAAGAATCGTATAACATTCAGATAACTGTATGCAGCAACCAGGACTAAATGTCATCACCGAGATGATTATTGGCTACATGTATCCTGGAAAACCTCTGGCCAATGTCGCCTTCAAAACCTATGGCTACATAAGCATGTCACAGGCTATTATGTTCCTTTCAGATTTCAAGCTAGGCCATTACATGAAAATCCCTCCAAAATCCATGTTCTTGGTTCAGGTAAGTTGTACTCAATACACACAAAAGTTCATCCATCTAGCCAGGTTTGTTATATAAAACGAAAATCTGATAAAATTTACCTTAAATGCAGCTAGTGGGAACAATAATTGCTTCATCAGCTTATTTTGGCACAGCCTGGTGGCTCTTGACCACTGTCGAGTACATATGCAATCCATCCAAATTGCCTGAAGGAAGCCCCTGGACGTGCCCTGGAGACGATGTTTTCTACAATGCTTCCATAATATGGGGCGTGGTTGGTCCCTTACGCATGTTTGGTAGACTCGGGCTATACCCTGCGATGAACTACTTCTTCCTCATCGGAATTCTTGCACCGGTGCCAGTCTGGTACTTTTCACGCAAATATCCAGAGAAGAAGTGGATAAGACTAATCAATATGCCAATAATTATATCAGGTTCAACTGGTATGCCAGTAGCCAAAGCTGTTAACTATATGTGTTGGTTTGCTGTGGGACTTTTCTTCAACTTGTACGTGTATAGGAGGTTTAAGGGGTGGTGGGCAAGACACAATTACATACTGTCTGCAGGATTAGATGCTGGAGTTGCATTCATGGCGACACTGTGTTATTTCGCGTTGCAAGTTAATGACATCAATGGCGCGCAATGGTGGGGCTTGGCGGTGTCTGATCACTGCCCATTGGCCAGTTGCCCCACCGCAGCCGGCGTACAAGTTAAAGGATGTCCTGTCTTCCATTGACACGATTCTAAAGAGATAAAATTTCACATCAATGGTAATTACTAGGAGATTAATGGCATTCTTAGTATGTTATTGATACATCAAAATGCTGCAAAAGATGCTATTTTCACAATTGTGTTTCTAACTTCCTCTTTTTCAAATAATTAAATTGCAGCTACCAAGCAAACAATCTCTGCAAAAGTAGACTGGAAAATAGTTGCATCTTTCCTTTACTCCAGCACATTCATATTTAATGGATTTGTAGTCGAAGTGCAACGAGGGAGGCGTAATCCTTGTTTATTTACATCTTTATAATACCCAACTCCTCATGAACCACCTCCTTGGCCATAGGACCTGTGGAAGTTGGGGATCTTCTCCGATCAATATTGGATCAAACAATAGGGGACCATAGTGCTGACCCTTTTTATATTGATTAAATACAATAGGGGAAAAGATCGTAAAGTTCTCTACCGAGACAAGTCTCAACGAATCGCTGAGCAT
>CAIGRB010033097.1:0-40095 GCA_903798255.1 Fraxinus quadrangulata | reverse complement strand
ATTAATCAATGATCCCATTAGGGACTTTGTTATGGACTTCCGAACTGGGCGTCATTCCTTGGACCGTTTAAATTTGGGCTACACTTTTTGTGTGTCAACACCACCAACATTCGACTTTTATCTTAAAATGTCAACCTTGTTAAGAGAAGTATTTCAAAACCTAAAAATTTATTAGTACCAGTATCTAATTAGGTATGTGAAATTTACCCTTAACATAATAATATGACGATAATAATTAGCATGGGTGGTTAACATAAATAATTAAATACAGTGCATATGCCAAACTTTGCATTTTTATCATTTTCATTTCTACGAGTACACTAGTTCCTGCAATGTGTATAATATTTTGAAACTAATAAAACAATTAGCCTGCTAATCCATAACATGTAGCTCGCTTATTTTTTTGTGACGAGTTTTCTATCAATGATTATTAGTCTTTAGTATTTACTACAACCATTTAATAAATGTATTTCCATGCTTTTTCAGTGTTTAACTTGATAGAAGAACATAATAGGGATTATAGATTCATATGCTTTAATCAAATCCTTATTCACATATAAACCCTAATGGAACTCCATGTTGAAACTAGAGAAAATAAAAAAATAGAGGAATCATAAACATACCTTGATCCATATTATTTGATTGTTGGTATGAATGGGTTATAATCTTCCAATTGATTGGTGATCTTCACTTTTGATTTGCTCTCTATTGATGGGGATGTAGAGAATCTCAAGAACACACCAACAATTGGGGACAATAACCAATATAAAATAATAGTAGTAACTGAATAGTCACCATCTTTTAGTTGCTTCAAATTGGCCCCTCATCAATTTAAAACAACACTCCGGTCTCTACACTATAATTCCATGAAATCTAATACTCATTAGCCACAATACATTTATAACTGATCACTTTAATTGACTAATACCCTTTAAATAATAGTACCACACATTTTAATATATAACGTGTGGTCCCATATATGTTGAAAATATTCAACAATCTCCCACTGGACCATACGTGTAATATTACAAATGTGCACGACCTTATGAGCTCAGATTTTTGCCATCATTTTTATGGGTATTTCCAAACAATCTCGTCCATCGGTCATATTGATATAGGATCAAAGAAATTTTCGTCACATTTAGCGTGACTAAATTCATCAATTATCACGTATACCCATACAACCAAGTGACATAGATCAATCATGAGAGTGTAGCATGAAAATTATATGTTATGTGATCCAAACATGTCTATTTCCAACTGGTCTAACCTTATATTTTAATGAGATCAACCATAAACTTTAATCAGAGTGGAACTGAACTGAATACTTTATTTCTGAAATAAACTGAATATCCATGGATAAAATGTGTCTAAATAGATAACATCCAAATACAAACTCTCACTAAACTGACATATCATCAAAATATGCAACACCCATATGAGTATTATGCTCATGAAAGACGTTTGGTGGTAGCCATTTAGTAAATGGGTCCATGATTATGGAGTTTGTCCTAATATGCTTTATAGAAATCTAACCACTCTGATTTCTTTCCTTGACAACTAGGAACTTAATCTGTATAAACTTTGACATCATCAAGTTCCTGTTGGAATACAAAACTGCTATTGTCGTAGAATGGTATTTTAAATCCATCCAAAATATGCAGCATAGTGACAATTTTTTTGCAGTTAAATTTCATGATCAGAATCAGAATATCCAACGATCTCCAATTGGTTTTATTTTTCTGAATGTGATCTTGTAATCCTTAGTTCTCTATAGATATCGAATAACCCGATGGCTGCTTTCCAAATTTTCATCTCAAAGTTAATTAAATATCTGCCTAACATTTCAACAATGAATGCTATATCCGGATGTGTGTAAACCTGAGTATACATTAAATTCTCAATTGCTGAAGCATAGAGAATATAACGTATTTCATTTTCTTTAAATTTATCACTGTGACATTAATTGAGACTAAACTTGTCTCTCTTAGCAATAGGGGTATCACCTGAATTACACATCTATATTTCAAATATTTTAAGAACCTTATTGATACAACTCTTTTGTGATAATTTAAAAATACACCAAGAACGATTCTTGTGTATCTATATCCTTAATACAAAAGAGACATCACCAAAATTTTTCATTTCAAAATTTCATGACAGAAATCTCTTGGTTTCGTGCCATAAGCCTAAATAATTGCAGACAAGCAGTACGTCATCGACATACAATATCAAAAAATATGTTTACTCCCACTGAACATGTGGCATACACAATCATCAACCACATTCATCTCAAAATCAAACGAGATGATTATTTGATGAAATTTATGATACCATTGACGGAAAGTTTGCTTAAGCCATTAGATGGATTTTCTTAATTTGCAAACCGTATTCTTCGGGTTTCCTAACACAAAGTTTTCTGATTGCACCATATAGATCAATTCATAAATGTCACCATTGAGAAATGCAGTCTTAACATCCATCTGATATAGCTCAAGGTCAAAGTACGCAACAAGTGCCATAATTATCCCGAAAGAGTCTTTCGTTGAAACTGGAGAGAAAGTCCATTTGAAATCAATGTCTTCCTTTTGGTTAAAGTCTTTATCTATAAGATGAGCCTTATATCTTTTCACATTACCATTCGAATCCCTCTTGGTTTTAAATATCCATTTGCAACCAATGGGCTTCGCACCTTCTGGTAAAGGGACAAGATCCCAAACTTTATTGTCTTGCATAGACTTGTACTCTTCATTCATGACATCAATCCACTTTTGAGAATTATTCCTTTGCATAGTTTAATGAAAGTTGATTGATCAGATCTTCTTTCATCAATACATGACATCCTTATTTTCTTGGAAAAATACTATAAAGTCATCCGGAATTATATTTCTCATTTCTCAAGTGGATATCCTTAATGGCATTTGTTCTTGAGGTTCCTGAGTTTGTTCTTCTGAAACAATCTTTTGATTATGAATATGAGATTTTGTAATATTGTCTTGATCCGAAATTGCTTCTTGAACAAGATCTGGAGCAAGAATTTGTCCCTGATCCCGATCATTGTCAATTGCAACAGAAGGAATATATACATATTCTTCATCCAAGACAAAATCATTAACCATATAACCTTATCTCCCCCCACAAACTCTACATCCTCAAAGAGTAGAATATTTCCCGTTTCGAAAATTAACCTAATAGTGCAACCAATTTAAAAAATTTGTAACCCCTTAACAATTGCTTTATTTAAAATTTTATTGAGAATTTAAGTTGTAGTTTTCAGTGCTTCTACCTAGAGAAAACCTGATATATTATGGGACAATTGCACATTCCTCTAGAAATTTAGCAAAGGTCCTGGACGTTGTTCTCTTGATCCGTATATCTATCATGGTATTTACCACTATGGTAAGATAACTTGTTAAATTATTTTACTGAGTTGTTTTTCAACCACAGTCTTGTATGCCTTGAAGATGTCCAGTGTTTGAGATTTTTCATAGATGAGACATATGTAACTATAGTGAGAAAAATCTGTCTATAAACATAATAAATTTCTGTTGACCATTCAAAGAAATCGGAGTGAATGGCCCACAGATATCCGTATAAATTAGTTATAAGACGGCCGAAGCCTATTGGCACCTAATCTCCTTATGTTTGTTTATTTTCCCTTAATATAATTGATATAAATATTTAAGTCTGAAAAATTAAGGGAATCAAGAATTCATTTTGACACAAGATGTTTCATTCTCTTTTGAGAAAAGTGGCATAATCGTTCGTGGCATAACAAAGCAAAATTCTCATTGATTAATTTATGTTCAATACCACGTGAATTCACATACAAGGTTTCTTATAAGAGGCAACCATATTAAAACAAATATGGGTTATCGTAATCGGATAAAAAACTGGTACCTGTAATATTTGAATTCAAAAAAAGATCAACCTGACTATTTCCAATTGAACAAGAATAACCAAATTTTGTCCAATATAGAAATAGAAACCAAATTCCGTCCAAAAGACGGTACCTCAAATGTCTCTTTCAAATCCAAAAAATAACAAGTTTTTAATGATAACCTTAAGTCCCTATAGCCTCAACCTTAACTAATTTTTCATCGACCCATATAGATGAATATTTCAGTATTAATTGACTTTGGCAGCTCAGGCAACCCCGCATAGACACACTTATTTGAATAGTGGTATCGAAATTTATCCACCAGGTGTGTCTACGTATTGACACTAAATTTACCTCAAAATAAACTAAAGTGAGAAATGTACTTTTCTTCACATGCGAAGCGTGGTATTTAGTACAGTCTCTCTCTATATATTCCAAATTTTCACAAAAGTAACAGCTAGATTTATCATTTCACTGTTTATTTTGAACCGAACCGTATGCAACTTTCTTATTCTTTATTACTTGTCCTTAGAGGTACTTGCCAAGTGAGTAATATCAATTCTTTCTTGCTTCAACCTTTCTTCCTTTTGCACACAATATGAAATGAGCTCATTTAGAGACCAATTCTCCTTCTGGCAGTTATAACTGACCTTAAATTGACTGAATTGTGCAGGAAGCTAGATCAATAATAAATGTACGAGCAATTCATCAGACAGCTCGAGCTTTACTCCCTTAAGTTTAGAAGCAATGTGATACATTTCCATGATGTACTCCCTTATATTTTCCTTACGTTTATACTTCATTGAAATCAAGCTTTGCAAAAGCGTTCTCGTTTCAGCCTTATCATTTTTGTAAAACGTTTTTCAATTTCGACAAGAAAATCCTTGGCATTAATCACTTCTTCAGATACTGTGCCTCTGAAAGCTTCCGAAATGCCTCGCTTAATGATTATTAGACTCATGCGATTTGAGTGATCCACTTCTCAAAGTTCATCTTTTCATTAGATGAACTTTCTTCTGTAAAAGGAGTTGGTTGATCAATCCATAGCGCAAGATCTAGATCCTGCAGTAAAGAACAATCAATACGTTCTCTTTCCAATCCTTAAACTTTGGTTCTAGCACAGGAATTGAGTTGATGTTGGCATATATTGTAGAAGTAGATGGATTAACTGGATGGAAAACTAATTCACAATTAACATGTTCACATTGGAATCCGTATTAAACAATTAATTAATTCAAATAATGGTGAATCCGATCTCAAGATACCTAGCGCAACATTAATATCAAGTTTTTGGACAGTAATATTAATTGTAAATGTCACTCTTGGTGTAGTGATCAAACATTGACAATAACTCCTGTCAAATAATAAACTCATCTTTGGATTGATTTATTATTCACATGGGAATCTTATAATTGTCACACATTTACCACCACAAGCGTGCATGTAATTCGGCCAAATATTAACCTTCCTTTGGGCCGGCTAATATCCGCACATACACACGAAATCCTTCTAATATTCTAAGTTAATTAATTTCAACAAGAGAGGTTTCTTTGACAACATATTGCTTCAATCAGTTCACTTTTGAATATTATTTTCTCAAATGAGTCCGATATACCAAAATTTGAAAAGCAGAACACTTAATTTTATTTATCTCGAAATTTTAAGGGCCTAATGGTTAATAATTTAAAAATTTATGGGTCAAAATTAATTAATTTAAAACTTTATGGGTCAATAATTAATTAATTTAAAACTTTAGAGGTCAATAATTAATTAATTTAAAACTTTAGAGGTCAATAATTAATTAATTTAAAACTTTAGGGGTCAATAATTAATTAATTTAAAATTTTAGGGGTCAATAATTAATTATTAAAAACTTTAGGAGTCAAAAATTAATTATTCAAAACTTTAGGGGTCAAAAATAATTAATTTAAAACTTTAGGGGCCAATTATAATAAATCAGAAACTTTAAGGGCTTCATTGCAAAATTTAAAACTTAAATGACCCAAATTAATTAATTTTAGAACTTCAGGGGTTGAATTATTAAAACTCATAATCTTAAGGCCCAATTAGGATTAACTTTAAACTTTAGGGGCTGAATGGTAAATAAGTCAACCCTAACCCTAATTTTTAATTGCAAGTAAGGGCCCCAAAACTTTAAATTCGCAACCCAAGCCCCCGCTTCCAAATCTTCCAAAGATCTGAAAAAACCCTAAAAAATTTCCCCTCTAACTTGATAGAAGAACATAATAGGGATTATAGATTCATATGCTTTAATCAAATCCTTATTCACATATAAACCCTAATGGAACTCCATATTGAAATTAGAGAAAATAACAAAATAGCGGAAGTATAAACATACATTGATTCATATTGTTTGATTGTTGGTCTGAATCGGTTATGATCTTCCAATTGATTGGTGGTCATCACTTTTGATTTGCTCTTTATTGATGGGGATGTAGAGAATCTCAAGAACACACCAACAATTGGGGACCATAACCAATATAAAATAATAGTAGTAACTGAATAGTCACCATATTTTAGTTGCTTCAAATTGACCCCTCATCAATTTAAAACAACACTCCAGTTTCTACACTATAATTCTATGAAATCTAATACTCATTAGTCACAATACATATTTAACAGATCACTTTAATTGACTAATATTCTTTAAATAATAGCACCACACATTTTAATATACAACGTGTGGCCCCATATATGTTGAAAATATTCAACATAACTTCCTATGATGCATGTAGAGATGACAATACCATAGGCAGTACCATCACAACAGGACCAGCAAACGTAACTCTTGACTCAGCAGGCGAGCACTGCTACATTTGCAGCTTCGGTAGCCAGTGCGAAGTTGGCCAGAAGTTCGCTATAACAATCTCAAGCATGCCAGGGGCCAATCCGCCAACTTCTACTCCACCAACCACCCCTACAACCCCTTCTCCCACCTCAAGTCAGCATGTGCACCTACTCCGTCATCAACTCCCAATGCTGGTGGGCCAACGTCTTTGGCAAAACCACCTGCTAGCATCCCTCCTCCTACACCTGATTCTTCCTCAACGTATGTGTTTGAAAGTATCTTACAAGTTCTGCTGTCCATTGGAGCGGCGTTGGTTATTTAAGAAGGAAATACGATGAGGAGTATTCACAATAGACTAAGATTCAGTTTTGTTTGGATTTCAATTTACATTTGTTATAAGGTTTTAGATGATATTGAGTAGGCTTTATTTTGGCAACGAGTGTGAGATCAATTAATTTGTGGACCTATTATTTTGTATTATTGTTTGTTTTATTTTATGTTGTAATGTTTAATACAATATATAAAATTAATATAACAAAAACTTATAAATTTCTTTACAGTGATAATTTTCCAATTAATCTGAAATCTAAAATTAAGAAGATAAACATATGATGTGGAAGGAATTGAAATTGAAATTTTTGAAACAAGAATAAAGTTTAAATAGCTAGAAATTTGTAGAGAATAATTTTGTTGTATTAAATTGATGATTGAAAAAGTGCACAAAGTCTTTTTATATGGAGCAAAAATTATTTCTTCACCTTACTAATATGAGAAACTAAAATAAAATTCCAAAACTAAATAAAACTAAATTTTGAATCTAAAAGAAAGAAAATATCCGATTCTAATCAATAAAGAAAAAAATTCTACTCTAAATAGGAAAGAAGAATAAAAAGAGATATAACCTTCTGCAATAAGAAATCTTATTATAAATGTCTTGTTATAAATAGAATTGCCCGACATCATTCTCCATTACTTGAAGAAAATGCTACCTCGAGTTTGTTGTCAATAGAGGACATTTGTCTTGCGGATAATATTGATTATATCCGTAGGACGATCAATCTTAAGCATTATGTCCAATTTTCTCAATACGTGAAATGGAACAATCTTCTTGTTGTGAAAAATAGATATGGCATAGGATTAATTTAAAACCAAATTGTTGGAGAAAATAAGAGATTATAGCCAAAATATGAAGTAATTGATCACAAGAGAAAAAATAATTTACAAAGAATGGAAATTTTATTATAATATGAAGAAAGAATATAAAGATTTGTTTTTACAATGTTTCTAACTTCTTATTAAATTATAATGAAGAACCAACCATGTATAGGGAATAAATAGGGGGCGTTCAAACCCTATTAGTAGAGTTGTAGTTGAAGTAGAGTGCAAGAAGCGGAGTTTAAAATGAAGTAGAAGGAAAAACAACGTTACGGCGTCTCGGTGCTCTTCTACGTGGCGGTGCCTAGCCATGTCTCCATCCAAATACCTTCCAAATCGTTTTTTCATTCTAAAGTTTTCTTCAAATCTAACACAAATTTCAACTCTTAATTGGACTTACAAGTAGAATTTCAACTAAAATTCGTCAAATAAACTTGAATAGGATTCAACAATAGCACTCTAAATAGAATTTTTCTTAATGTACACTTTAATTAGAACTCTGAATTATATTCAACAAAGAATTTTGGTCACACTCATATTCTAACAATTTTCATCATGACACGAATTCAACTGCAATGAGCAAAACTTCAAAAGAAAATATCTCCACCTAGAGACAAACTCTTCAATAAAAAATACAAACGAACTTTTCCATAAAAAATTTCCAATTGAAAATATTTTCCACATCTGGTATCCCAACTAGGGGGCAAAAGTGATCCATTGACCACCAAATAAGGTTGAAACAAGTCCTACAACAGAATCACGTCTGAATGCATCAAAATAAGGATCTTGACTAGAATCGATACATTTAATTACATTCAAACCATCAACTAAATTAGTAAAAGTATACCTATGTGAAGTCTTATGGCCAAAAATGGATCTGTTTCTAACAACTTAATACAATGACACCATCGATAATGGTGGGATGGTAGATTTACCAATACTTCTAAATTCAACTAAGATGTATTCTTTAAAAAAGACTTCATATTAGACTCTAATGGTACAGAATCCGACCCTAAATCCACCTGGTTCTTAAAATATGTTGATTGCTTAAAAATTCGGCATAATATTGCAAGATATATAAATAAGATTTCTATATCCCATTAACAAAACACAAGCTCTTTAACTAACTTTCAAGATTCCACATTCAACAATATACTTGTACCTTTTTGAATCAAAAGTACTTTAGTAGATAAGATTTCTCTTTAGATTTGGAACTTGTCTCACTACATTAAGTGTTCTAACTGTCCCATCAAACATATTTATTGTAACTCGACCAACACCGGCTATCCGACAGGGTGTATTATTATCGATTATAACAACACCTTTTGAAACTTCTTCATATGTTGAAAGCAAATCGTGATTAGGAGTCATATGAAAAGTGCAAGTTGTATAAAAAATTAAAGTCTTGTCAAGTTTGAAGTTGTAGTCAGACATAAATAAAAGTCTCCATCACTGTTACGAATTTCTACAATTGCTACCCCTAAAGTTTCTAATTGATGATTTGTAGTCAATTTTTATTTATTCTACAACTTATAATAATCGTTTATCAAGTGCTTTTTTTTTTTTTTTGCAATAATTATAAAATTTGAAGTTAGATTTTAACTTGCCCTTTATACGATCACCATCAACAATGAGGCCATCTCCACGATAGTATTCCAAATAAAATTCATTAAGTAAACTTGAATAGGATTCAGTAAATGTATTCCAAATAAAATTCTTCTTAATGTGCACTTCAATTTAATTAGAACTCTCAATTACCTTCAATACAGAATTCGGGTCATACTCAAATTCTAGCATTTCTTATATTTTAATTTATTATACAGTCCAACCAAAACCTATTTTTTCAAAGATTCACCATAAAAAATTACCTTCGTTGAGAATTTTAGCATGCAATGTTGATAAGCTATAGTTTTGTATTTGAAATTGGTTGCCTCTAAATTCTTCTTAACCTCTTCATGAATTTGTTGGACATTTTCAGTAAACTCTTCAACTGGAATGCTAACATCATCGGCTGGAGGTAAAGAAATTAAAGCTATAGCATGTCGACGTACTTACGGAATATTGTCTCGAGGGGTGCTCATTTAGTTTCACAGTTTGGTGTTTTATTGAAAGCAAATTCAATTAATTTTTGGTAAGGTTGCCTTCTACCTCTTAGGCTTATCACGACAAATACGAGCCTGTTGGCATGATTTTTGCTTTTCTTTCTTTTAGAAGAGTTTTTAAAGAAATTTGCCTTAATTTTTGTTTGAAAATTAATTTTTATAAGTACTTTCTATTTCGAAAGTGCTTTTAGATGAAGTCACATTGAACCAATTTCATCTAAAAGTTTTTCATAATAAGAAAAACACTTTCATAAAATTAGTTAAACGGGTCTAAAAGTAACTTTTGGATCTTAAAGGCTTCTTTTGGGCTTCCAAAAGCTATGCCAAACAGACTCTACATTGAATCATGTTACCAAATGTACGATTAGCTACTTCATTTTGGCAATTGATTTGTGGATGACCAGTACTGCTATATTTTAATGAAGTATCAAACTTCTTTCAAAGTGTCCTATAGAAATGACATAAAAATTTGACATCCCAATCGGAAATAATAGGACTAGGAACAACATGAAAATGAACAACCTTAAAATATTAATGAGAGACATAAGAAATATCTAACATCTTCCTGTAGAGAATAGAGTGAACCATCTTGGAGAGCTGATCAACTACAAAAACTAAATCATATCCACGTTAAGTCTGAGCAAGTCCAAGAACAAATCCAATGGTCAAATCTTGCAAAATATTCTCTGGATTAGGTCTTGTAAAAGATGATATTTTGTGCTTGGTCTTTAGCCCATTGACATATGTTAGGGATTGAACCAGTAATACAACAAACAGCGAAAACAACTTCGACCCCTTAGATTGTGTAGAATTAAAATGGCAGTAATAATATCCAACTCCAATAACTCACACACTCTGCAAGAAATTAAATAATTGAACACAATGATTTGTTCACTAAGGAAACCCTTCAGTGTGAAGGAAAAAACCCGGGACCTAGTCCAGTAAAAGCCTTCTACTATGAAAATAATGGGATACACAATTAACTCTCTCTAGAAAACACTCCAGAGGCTACCAATACATCAAGAACACATATAGTTCTTGGATATCAACAACAACATCATCATAAAAATAAATAGACACTATAACAAGGAGAAATCTCACAAAGATGTGTGTAAAGCCCAGAGAAATGGAGATGAATTTGGATGATCAGTTCCTGTCAAAATGTAGTCCTCTTCGCTAGGAACAACATACTGGAATTTTAGTTTAATCGGACCACAAATGATCCTCCGATCTTTGGCAAGAAAAAATGAAACCTTTCTTTCTCTCTCTATCTCTCTCTCGTTTTCTCTTTGTCAGTTTCAGCAAATCCATCTATATCTCTCTATCTATTTGTTCTTGCTATATTAAATTGGTTTTGGGCTTGAGGGAGAAAGGCCCACTTACCAATTTAATGGGCTCCCTCACGTGGAGGGAATACCCAACAAATCTCCCATTTCCAACTACGTGAGGGACTCCACCAAGCCCGCTTTCTTTCTGTAGGCAATGACTTTGTCATCATATCTGAACCATTCTCATCAGTATGGATTTTATCAAGCTGTCACTTCTTCATCTCTAAAGTATCTCGAATCCAATGATACATCACTTCAATATGTTTGGATCTTGAGTGGTATGTTGGATTCTTACAGAGATGAATAGCACTCTAACTGTCGCAATAGAGTATATACTTCTCTTGCTCTAAGTCCAGTTATTGTAAGAACTTCTTCATCCATAGTAATTCCTTGCTAACTCCAGTAATGGCTATGTACTCAGCCTCTGTAGTGGATAGAGCAACACATTTCTGTAGTCTTGATTGCCATGAAACTGCTCCTCCTGAAAAAGTGATCAAATACCCAGAAGTAGACTTTCTAGAGTCAACATCACCAGCCATTTATGCATCTGTGAACCTAACAAGCTCGGGTTTGCTGATGCTAAAAGATAAACATATCGTAGAAGTCCCTCTGAGATACCTGAGAATCCACTTCACTGCTGCCCAGTTTCTTTTCTAGGATTAGAAAGGAATCTACTGACAACTCCAATAGAATGAGCAATATCTAGCCTTGTACATACCATATCATACATCAAGCTACCCACAGCTGATGCATAAGGCACATTCTTTGTTTCTTCCTTCTCCTTCTCACTCGAAAGACTTTGCTTTGAACTTAGTTTCAAATGACTTGCAAGTGGAGAACTCACTGGTGTTGCCTTGTCCATATTGAACCTGTGTAATATCTTCTCGATATAACCTTCTTGTGATAGCCAATTCTTCCTGTCACGAGAGATCTTCATATCGAAAATTTGATTTGTAGGTCCTACATCCTTCATTTCAAAGGACTTGCTCAACTCCCTTTTCAGTTTCTTAATTTTTTCAATGTCACGACTAACAATCAACTTGTCATCCACATATAACAAGAGGATAATAAATTTTCCATCAGAGAATTTCTTTATGAACACACAATGATCAGAAGTTGTTCTGGTGTACCCATGCTCAACCATGAAGGAATCAAATTTCTTGTACTATTTTCTTGGTACCTGCTTGAGACCATACAAGCTTTTCTTCAACCGACATCAAGTTTTTCTTTACCTTTAGCTGTAAATCCTTCTGGTTGCTTCATGTAAATTTCTTCTTCAAGATCACTATGAAGGAAAGCGGTATTCACATCAAGTTGTTCAATCTCTAGATTCATACTGGCAGCCAAGCCTAACATAACTCAAATTGAAGACATTTTAACCACAGGTGAGAAGATTTCTTCAAAATCAATACATTTCTTCTGACCATACCCTTTCACAAGCAACCTTGCCTTGTACCTTGACTGCAAACTATATGGTTCAACTTTTAGTCTAAGCACCCATTTGTTCTTCAGTGCTCTCTTACCCTTAGGCAACTCTACTAGGTCTAGATGTTGTTCTTATGCAAAAATTTCATCACTTCTTGCATAGCTTTTAACCACTCATTTTTGGATCATGTAGCAGAACCTCCTGATAACTTTCTAGCTCTTCCACATCAGAAAGTAACACATACTCATTACTAGAATACCTCTTGAAAGGATGACGTTCTCTAGTAGATCTTCTCAACTCTTCTTCAGCTGATACCTCAAGAGGAACATTCTCTTGATTTTGATCTAGTTCTGCATCACCCCGTGTAGAGGCTTCATCATGTCTGTCTCCTATACTATCATGTTCTTCTTGTACATTTTCTCTGTGATCATCATGTACCACAGGGTCTGGTACATGTAGAAATGAACTGATTTGTTCTTCATTGATTGTAATTGGCTTCTTAGTCTGATCCAAATCTTCAATGGTTTCATCTTATAAAAAGATAACATCTCAATTCCTAATAATCTTCTTATTCACTGGATCCCACAACTTGTACCCAAATTCTGCATGTGCATAACCCAAGAAGATACACTACTTTACTTTGCTATAAAGCTTGGACATTTCATCTTTAGGAATATGAATAGATACTCGACAACCAAAAACAGTCAAGTGATCAAGAGATATATCTTTCTCTGTCCAAAAGCTCTCTGGAACATCACCATTCAAAGGAACTGATGGAGAAAATTAATCAGGTCAACTGCTGTCCTCATTGCCTCAGCCTAAAAATGCTTAGGCAATTTTGCATGAGAAAGCATACATCTGATTTTCTCACAAATAGTCATGTTCATTCTCTCTGCCACCCCATTCTGTTGTGGGGTCTTCGGAACAGTTGAGCCTGATGTCATATCTTCTGCAGTATTCTTCAAATGGCCCTCTGTATTCACCACCGTTATCTGCTTTGACACATTTTAACTACCTTCCAATTTCTATTTCAACTTTCAAATGAAAGTCTTTAAATACTTCCAGCACCTGATCTTTAGATTTCAAAGGATATGCAAACACCTTTCTAGAGTGATCATCAATAAAATTAACATAATACAATGCACCACGTAGAGATTTACTTAGCATTGTACAAACATCAGTGCGAACTAAATCGAGAATAAGAGTCTTTCTAGATGCAGGGAATCTACGAAATACAACTCTACATTACTTTCCAACTAAACAATGAGTACAAGGGATAAGTGATGTACCTTTCACATTGTGTAGGAACTTCTTTTTGGCAAGAATTTGAAGTCCCTTTTCACTCACACGACCAAGCCACTTATGCCATAGCTCAGTAGGGGCTTCATTGTCAGCAATATTCACCTCTCCATGAATAAGTTTTGCTTATGTTCTATAAAGACCATTAGTATTTTTCCCTCTGATTAAAATAAGAGAACCCTTTGTTAGTTTCCAACTACCATCTCCAAGGTGATTATGATAGCTTTCTTCATCAAGCTTCAGAAATCAAACTGCAGTGCATATCAGGAACATGTTTGACACCCCTGAGAAGCAACTTGCCACCATTGCTAGTTTCCAATTGTACATCCCCCATGCCAATAATTTTAGCTTTAGTTTCATTTCCCATCCTGATCCAACGAAAATCACCACTAGTATAGGATGAAAAGGAATCCCTATGTGGATTAATATGAACAGACTCTGTTGTATTGACTATCCATGTAGTATCCTAGCATGAAAGACTAGCAAATGCTTCATCATAAGCAATAAAGACCTCTACCTAAGATGCAACTGCCACAGTCTCCTTTTGTTCTTTATGTTCTTCACCTTTCCATTTTGACTGTTCCCTTTTCCATTTTCTGCACTTCTTTTTAAGGTGCCCTAGCTTGCCACAATGATAATATTTTATCCTATTTCTTGACTTCGATTTTCCTCTAGACTTGTCATGACTGTCATCACCACAAGGCTTTCTACTTTGGTTTCTCCCCATTTTTTCTGTAACGAGTGCTTCAGAATTAGAAAAAGCACCCTACTCCTTTCTTCTGGCTTCTTCATTAAACATATTTTCTTTTATCATGTTGATAGTGATCACACCATTTGGAGGCAAATTACTCAGAGAGACAACTAAAGTTTCCCAACTGTCTGGTAATGAACTCAATAGAAGTAAAGTCTCATCTCATCATCTAGTGTAAGCTTCATGGTAGACAACTCATTCAATAATTCTTGAAACCTAATCAAGTGCTCTGTAACACTATTACTATCCTTGTACTTTAAATTTACAAGCCTTCTGATGACAAAGGCCTTGTTCTGTGCAGTCTTTTTTTCATAAAGACCTTCTAATTTCTGCCAAAGACTATATGCTTCTACTTTTTTAGCTATATGATGGAAGACACTCTAATCAACCCACTGCCTAATATGTCCAACAGCCTTTCTATTCAACTTTTTCCAATCCTCATCAATCTTAGAATCGGGTTTCTTGCCATTCCATTCAATGGGTTCAAACAAATCTTTGCAATACAGGATATCCTCCATCCTAGTCTTCCAAATAGAATAGTTGGAAGATGTGAGTTTGACCATACCACTAGCCAAATACCCCATTTTAATTCTCACAGAAAAATACAGAGACTCAACCTGGCTCTGATACCACTTTGTTAGGGATTGAAACACTAATACAACAAACAAAGGAAACAATTTCAACCCCTTAGATTGTGCAGAATTAAAATGGCAGTAATAATATCCAACTCCAATAACTCACACACTTTGCAAGAAATTAAATAATTGGACACAATGATATGTTCACTATTGAAACCCTTCAGTGTGAAGGAAAAGCCTCAGGACCTAGTCCGGTAAAAGTCTTCCACTATAAAAATAATGGGATACACAGTTAACCCTCTCTAGAACACACTTCAGAGGCTACCAATACATCAAGAACACATATAGTTCTTGGATATCAACAACAACATCATCACAAAAATAAATAGACACTATAACAAGGAGAAATCTCACAAAGATGTGTGTAAAGCCCAGAGAAATGGAGAAGAATCTGGATGATTAGCTCCAGTCAAAACGTAGCCCTCTTCGCCAGGAAAAACATGCTGAAGTTTCAGTTTAATCGGACCACAAATGAACCTCCGATCTTTGACAAGAAGAACCAGAACCTCTCTCTCTCTCTTTTTCTCTCTATTAGTTTCAGTAGAAGCCGTCTATCTCTCTGTATCTATTTGTTCTTGCTATATTAAATTGATTTTGGGCCTGAGGGAGAAAAGCCCACTTACTAATTTAATGGGCTCCCTCACGTTGAGGGAATACCCAACAACATATAGGACAACCTTGAACAAATCTACCAACATCCTATTTGAGTTGAGGCCAAAATAATCATTCCTCTACCAAGTTGGAGTAATTGCACACTAGTAGGAGATTTCAAAACCAGTAAGCGTTTATTGATGCCTATGCGATCGTGCGACATTAAACATTGTGATTGCATAGGCTAAATGGAGCCCATAATTCTATTTTATTAATTCGACTTAATTTATTATTATTATTATTCATTGAATTTGAACCCGGGGATGTTCTTTATCTTTTATTTGTATTTTTGCAATTATCAGCTGCTAATTGTTTAACTATTAGGATGAACGTTATAGTTTAAGTTATTAAAGTTGACTTAATTCAAAGATTTCATGTGGGTTAATTTCGTACGTGTGTTTAATTAAATTCAATTGTTTGATTACTACTTGATGAATTTAGGAAGATAATGAGAGTTGACATATTTGTCTAATTTGTGCAATGTTAAAGTGATATAAGATTTTGATTAGAGATTGAGAAATACTCTTATAGTTTGTGCAACCTCGATTGAAAATTTGTGAATTAATGTGTTTATATGTGTTGGAATTTATGTAATATAGTAATTTAGACATGTAAATGTTACTCGAGGAAGATCACTAGTTAAAATTGATTAATTCGATTGTTAACGAGAATGAAAATAAGTTATAAGATATTGAATTAAATAAATTTTAATTGACTTCGAAATTCCTAATCCCGTAGGTTTTCTTGAAAGTCTTCGGGTGTTAATTTTGTTAGACATAATTTTTAGTGTATAATTTAGTGTTAAACTTTACCAAATTTTTAATTGGGATCTACATTAGTTTAATTTGAAGCTAGGTTAGACATTAATTTACAAAAATTGATGATATATAATTAGAATATGAGGGATCGCTATTTGAATTTTAATCTATTTTATTTATATATTAAGATACTTAAACTTGCGATTTTGACGAGTATCGACTTTTACTATAAAAAAATCATTTTAATGATATTTTAAATTTTTTAATAAACTTAACCGTCTCCCCTAGAGAGGGGAACAAGATTCCAAACAAAAGTCGTGTATACACGGTTTCGCGGTAACATCCGGTAAAGTCGTGATTAGTGTATAAGACCTGCCCACCTGCTGGACATTCTCGTCGAACGAAAATGCTGCTCGCTGTCTTGATCGCCAATTCTGAAGGCAATATTCTTGTTGAACGGTAAAATTAATCCATTTATTAATCCTTACACACCCAAGTTTATTGCGTAAAATCTTTACATTTCCAATTTTCATTTCTGTCACTTCTTCACCTTGTTTCACGATCTGGGCTGTTTGATTCTTGATTTGTTCAATTTTCAGTTCATTATGTAGAATATAGTTTCTTTCTCTTAAAAAATTGAATTGGGTCACTTTAAGATTGTATGTTAATCTGAATGTTAAGTACTTTTAGAATAAATAATATAGAGATCTAGAATTTTAGAATTAATATTTAATGCTCAGAATTTTAATAATTAAGATTAACTTCAAGAATTACATTCTGAGAATTTAAAAGACATTTGAGAGTTTTTGAATTTTGAAAATTTAAGAAATAAAGATCAAATGTTAAGAATTCACTACATTTTGCAAATTATTTCAAATTGACGTCAATTTTAGGTTTATTCCTATTCGATCTGAGTTACAGTAATTGAAAAGCGCTGGTATTTTTATCAATCAAGCTTTATGTATCTAATTAACTTTTTAAGGGCTAAGGAAAAGATTTGAGGTGAAATTTTGTCAAACATTAAATTTTTGTACTCGGTGAAAGTCAATAGTTAATTTCAACAACACATTCACAAGTACTACCTATTTATTAACTACACATTTCCTGAGAGCCAATACTATTCCTTCTAAAAAGTTACTAATAATTTTATCTGAAAACTCAATGACTATAAGAGGACTAATTTTTGTTATTTTCAGCATTTGACTTGATGTGATGGAACTACTTCAAGTAATTGAGTGCAAAAAGTGTTATTTATAATCGAACCTTAAGATTGATTTAGTTATTTATTTGTTGGGGTGGTGTAGTTTCAATGGAGTTCCGGCTGAGGAGCGTTTGCATTGGCGGTCTTTCTTAGTGAAGCTCGGAGCTGATAATCTTAAAGGTGTCAAGAATGAGGAGCTTCTTGTTGCATCCCACAAGTATGTTTCTCTATTCCATTTTACTTGGTTATTGTATCTAATTTTAGGGCTAGAATATTCAAATATTATGCTTGTTTGTTAATGGCCGCGCAAGTGGTTGCATTCTTTTATGCACATACGTTTATATTCAAACTCTGCATCATAATTCCAAATTAGAAATATATTGAAAATACCAACTGTCTATGGCTTGAACATTTGCCATTCACTACTGTAGAGTTTTGGAGTTGGACAGAGGGATGCCGTGCCTTTGAAAGCTCGTCTGTTTGAAGAGATTTAGCTGAAATAGAATGCTATATCCCCACAAGAAAATTTGTGCATTTTGTGCTTTACCACTAAATTATATATGTGTGTGCACCATTGGGATTTGTTTGTAGTCTTGGTTGCCAAAACCAACTTAAGTGAGGCCTTGGTTGATTTTTTCATCACGGAGGAGGAAGAAATTCCTAAGGTTAAATATATTTTAACTTCATCATTATGTATAATATAAATTTATAATATAGCTGAAAAACCCCCTTTTTCGGGGTAATATAAGTGAATGAATAATTCTTCAACTCTTTTGACAATTCAAGAAATAGATTTTATTAGTAGAATATAAGATGCTAATCGGTGTTAGTAAATGTGTTCTAATATGCGAATTAAACGCTTGTTTTGTTTATGTCATTTGGGAAAAGGGAAATGTTCTAAAATAAATGCTTATCAAATATTCATGTGGTACTCTTACTGTGTCATTTTCTCACCTTTGGTGACCAAAAAATGTAATTTTGAAATATGTATGTTAAACAGTTGCTGTTTTTGTTTGTTGTATTTCTCATTGTAGGTATGTTACCTTGAAACAGAGGATATTATGCATGAGTGTCATGCATTTTGATGACCCTGAGGATATACAGTTTCTCCCAATCTCTAGATCATGAATATTCTCACTGTGTAGCAACTATGCATATTCAGTGCTCCTCATTTTCTTGGTTATGTCAATTATATTGGTCTATTTTATTCCTCATTATTTTAAGTTCTGCAGACTAGCTTTCAGAATTCATTCCTGTTTGCCTGAAGGAAGTCAAGTGTTTTATACGATAGAATAAGCAGTTAAACAAGTTTGTGGAAGACTTAAGCTTGTTGCTTTCTATGAGTCACGCTGACTACGTTTGTTATCAAATGGCCTTAAGATTGAGAATGCAGAGCCATATATTATGCATGAAGCAAGAACTAAGAAAAAACACTGCATTTTTTTAAAGCTTATACGAGTCTTTATACGGGAGAAGAAAAAGTCTGTCAAATATTTCTCGTATCTATACTATTCAAAATTGCATTCACATTATTGTTCTGTTATGCAGGTCAGTTTATATTGTTTACACAGTGCTTGGTGACGTCAGTATATTTGTTGTGGGCAAGGATGAGTATGATGAACTTGCCTGTAAGTATTTTCTATTAGATGTTTTTGATCGTGAAATTATTTTGAGATGTGGGAACTGGGTAAGGATGGCTACAATGAAATTTCTATTAAATACGTAAGGATATTCTTATCAGAACATATATAATTTAGATACTCCATGGAATCTTGTGCTACATGGTTATTATGCGTGTAAACCTTGTGAAGTGGTCACTCTATACATTTATGTTTTAGTGTCAACAAGTGCATCTCAATAAAGAATGTGGTTGTAATGCCTTTCTTTGAGATCGTGTGACCTGTTGCCTGATGGCTACATGAGCTACACCCTTGTAGCCCACAGGCGTGTCGGGTTTTTAATTACACTATCATACTTTTGGCTTAATCGGGGTTCTTTTTAACAGTGGCAGAAGCTATCTTTGTTATAACCTCAGCCCTAAAGGATGTATGTGGGAAACCTCCAACAGAGCGCCTGTTTCTTGACAAATACGGGAAGATTTGCTTGTGCTTGGATGAGATTGTTTGGAAGGTGAGTTCTATTTCTTTCATTTATCAACTCAGAATGAAATTATATCAGGTTCTATATACCTGTAATATGAAGATTCTTAGCATCCTCAATCTCATTGAGATGGTCTTTATTGTATTGTTTTCATTTGTGCTACTGTTACTACTTATTAGCATAAGTGAATCCAAATGAACTTAGTCAATTCCTTTACTTATTTGATCACTCATTAGAAAATAACTAGATCATCTTGCGTAGTTTCAGCTCCTTCTGAGCTTTATTGACTTTTTAATTTTAAAGTTGTTGAAGACTATGGAGCATTTTGTACCTTGCAATTTATGTGAATTCGTTTCTCACATTCAGGCATGTAAACAAAAGTTTCTTGTTTAATGAAAAGCTGTGAAATAACTCACATTTGAAAATTTGCACTCTTGTGCTAGAATGAGCAAAAAAGGTTTGCTTTCTAATGCATATTCAGGTATTGATCACTAAGTTGGCCAGTAATAGAGTAGACATTTTTTTTCTTTTTTTTTTTTTGCACCTTCGCATTTTGCTGTCCATTATTTCAAGTAGTATTTGCTTATGAAATTGCCACACTTCTTTTTTGAAGGGGTTGTTGGAGAACACGGATAAAGAGAGAATCAAGAGACTTGTAAGATTGAAACCACCTACGGAATTCTGAATGGATAGCAACCTCTATCTCAAATTGATAAAGAAGATACATTTCGGTTTATGCAGCATTTCGTATGCTATGCATGACGACCAAACTTTAATGTATCGTTTCCAGTGGTCTTTGTGTGTAGGCTTCTTCACTGCTCAACTCTCTTTAGTTTTTGCAACTGTATTAATTGTTGTTTAGCCTTTCCAATTCTGATCCAGTACACAGGTGAAAATTTTCAGTCGTATTAAGAAAGAGAAGCAGAAGGTTGTATTTTAAGCACTATTTTTATCTTCCTTTGTCTTACAGTAGTTTGGTAGTCATTAGATGCTTGATTCGACCCGAGAGTGCCTTAAGGCAGCCTTGGAAGAGAAAGACTCATTCCCTTGATGAGCTTTCCTTGGGCTCCTTTTTTTGAATATGCCCTGAGGTGAAAAGGAAAGTAACTCCTTGGGGTTTATACTCTATTCTCTCTTAAAGGAAAGACTAGCCTTATCGATGTAGCTCATAGATGAGTTCCATCACTTGTTAAGAGTTATTCATCGAGCTAATCAACTAGAGATCGGAGCAAAGAATCGCTAGGGCCACGTTACTGGTACCTACGGCTCTTACGCTTGAGGTTAGTCCATTTCTGCTTCGAAGGTTGTATTTTGGAATTTTTTTCAAATTTTCAGGTAGTTCATTTAGGGTCTGCTAGATATAGATTTTTTTTAAAATAAATCTTTTGAAAATTGAGTTTTTTTTAAGAATATGTGGCTAAAGTAGGAAAAAATTGTGTCCACTTGCAAAATTATTTTATAAATAGAATGAATTGTTAAAAACGAGTTTTCAAAGAAAAATGAGTTCAAAAAATGCTTTTTATTGTGACTGTTAGTTTTTACAAAGTTTATTCATCGACTCGAAGACAGAATTTATGTTGGAAGGCAGATGTCCACATGGAGGAAAATCATCGAATGTTCGACCTGAGTGTGTATAAGCTGTGACTGGATAATTTGGGTGACGAACTAGTGGGGAAGACCACCACTCCTTAGGATTAGTCGGACAAAATTTGGACACCTAAGTCAAAAAAATAAATAAATTATGTACATGTTTTACCAAGCAAAAAGAATTTAATTATCTCAATATATTTGAAATGATCAGATAAATATTACTAGTGTGTGTAAATAGCTGAACAAGCTATGACTCTCAAATATGGCCCTTATTAGAGCATCTTTAAGAGACTTTATTTTTAAAGAGCATATTATATAATTTAGAGAACATTTATAAATTAGGAGACTAAAAATTTTTATAAATTAGGAGACTAAAAATTTTTAAGTTCTATTTATATTTAACACTTAGTTTTATTAATACTTGTATTATTTTCCTTCATTGAAAATTGAAATACTTTGAATGTATTTAATTATAAAGAGCTGGTTTGACTCTCCAAATTTGAAAAGTCAAAATCCATTCTCTAAATTAAAATGTTAATTTAAAGAGTTTATTTAAGCATAAATTTAAGGGTTAACTTTTTAAATAAATAATATTTTATATTTAAAAAGTCTCTTGAAAATGTTTAAAAGCTTGGTATACAATGCCAAAAAGTTTTTTTCGTGATCTTAAGACGTATGCTAGAAATGACATGTTACATGATGTGGTCGTATGGGTATTCTACGATATTATTTTGTTTTATAGTTTTCTGATCATATCTCAACATTTATATTTATATTTTTATGTAACATTGTAGATCATCATCATGTTGGGCGAGACTAAATGGACCCATGGACGGTTAGAGTATAACTCGAGCGATGTCTAGAATATTTTGAGGGGGGCAAGGTAGAATAGATGGGTAATATTGTTAATAGGCCGTGTTTTGTTAATGGTTTAACTTTAACCTAGTGTGCAATTATTCATTAGTTTCTCTTAGGTAGTAAATTACTTCTTTAAAAAAAAAAAAAAAACGAACAGAAGAAGTAGAAGTAAACTTAAATGGGGTTTTTAAGCATCCACCTTGACCCAAATAGGGGGTTTTAAGAATTCCCGACCATAGTTTTGTAGTGAGACGTGCCAAAATGCACACCGAAGCAAATGAACCCCATGTGTGCTAGTTAGGCCCTTTGTTTGTAAATTTAAAGAAAATAAATTAGGGTTGGGCATTTTACACAATAAATCATGAAACCAAACTGACCCAAATCATTTTGTGTCAATCACGTGACTTGAGCGAGTTGCTTTCGGGTTAGTTAGGACCGAACTCGAATTTGGTATTTTAGTAAAAAAAATTATAAAATTTCAAGGGTATTTTATCTTAAAATTGGCCCAACCTAATTGACTCGGGTTAATTTTTAATTAATGTCAGATCAGTATCGGGCTGGAATTTCACCTAACCCGAAAAGTCAATTGGGCAAATTAGGCCCAATACCCTAAAATATTAACTAAATTGATTAATACAGTAATAACTTATTAAATAATTTAAAAACGTAAGTAATACGCCCCTTCCCAAAACCCCCCAATATATCTTTCACCGTTTGTCACTGCAAAGAATTAGGAGGCACCACATTATAATCAAATTATGCACATTGTTTACCTCATTTCTCTCCACTAATGGTGAGAAAGTGAAGAAGATATTCAAGAGAGAATTGTATGTAATTGTCAAGATTTACAGGATAAAAAAGTGTCAAGTATTTTGTCTTCAACATTTGAACATTGCCACGCTCTCCAACAACACAAAAAAACTGCTTTTTGACCTCTTTCCCCTTTCTCATAGACTATACAGATGGTACTATCGAGAGGTTCGTGAATACACCTAATGTCCTGTCATAACTGGAAGACCCATCCATTGGCATTTGATGGTATTTCAACATCAATTCCAGCCTGTCCCTCTTTAGTCCATATGATTTAGTCTCAGTTTAATTTTTTTTCCAAAATGTTTGATAATTATAGATTTGAAGTTTAATTTTTTTTTTTTTCTCATATGCGATCAGAATTTGTGTCCAATTTGTAGATATAAGTTGTCGACTGATAATAACTATGGTAATAGGAATAGTGACCATAGTGAAGTGCATAGGAGTAAATGAGGTGGGGAATTGTGATTAGACTCTTGGATTGACAATATGGAGATTGCCTGGAGGTGGGTTTGTTGTAGGCTGGTTTTCGAGAGGGAAGAGGGATGGGAAGAAGCAGTTGCCAGTGGTATATACTGAGATGGGATGGTGGGTTTCATAATAATGGTGTTCCAAGAATTTGTTCACTCTATTGATTATAGAATTGTTGTATATAGGATACGAGTTATAAATATAGATCATCATTAGGCATTTGTTAGACTATATGTGTAATGTGTTATCGGATAATCACTTTTTTTTTTTTGAGATTACTAATTTGGTGAAATACTATGTTGTAAAGGAATCATAATGCAGACACGGTTCCATTTATTCGTCAAAAGAGGCATTCATTTTGAAATTAGAATTGATTTTCCTTGATACATAATTGCATGAAAGGATCCTTTCGTCTGAAAATCATTAACAAATACATTTATGGTTGACTACGTTAATGTTCCCCTTTTATGGTCCTTGTGGAATGTTGAATTATCAACACGAACGTAATCTGTCACTTTCTTGAATTTCCATCACTTTTTTTAGTATATGTTACTTTTTTGAATTTTCATCACTATTTTGAGTGTGTGTCATTTTATTAAGTTTTTATTGCTTTTTGAATTTAATTCACTTTTGTTAGATCCAATGTTGTAATTGGCATGTTGGTGAATAGAAGTGTCTTAATTGAACAATTGTAAAAAGTCAAAGACTTGAATGCAATTTTGTATATATGAGCTAAGTTAGGGTAAGATGTTGAAAACAAAGAAAATGCGGTGTCGGAATTTCGCTAACTGCTCATCTGACTCACAATCGAGCGGCAGAAACAGAGACGTTATTGCTTGCCGATCGCCTCACTGTTGCTGGAACGATAGCTCCCTCACGTTTATGCGGCCAACCTAATTTGCGATTTTGAAAAGTTTTACACAATCCATAATACCTAAGCATCCCTAACTATAAATACAGATGCATGTGACAAATTCTATATGGTTGCTTTATTGTGCTTTCATTGTATAACATATCCACATCACATTTTGAGAGATCTAAGAGCATAATTATTTCGTTATTCATCCATATCATTCTAGAGACCTGTCAACCAAGTTTTGGAAAAACATCAAGGTTCGTGAATCCAAAACACCTGACTTCCTTAACACTTTGAGAAATGTATTTTCTCAATTGGATTTCAGAAGTTTCTGGAGGTTGAGAGAGGTTGGACTACAAGCGCATGAAGAAAAACTGGAATAGGTGATTCCTGAATATCCACTTGGAAAAGATAATTGAAGAAGATCGGGAGTCTGGAATTTATGGAGGATCTTTGAAGTTACATGAGGTAGATCGGGAGATCTAGCAAGTTGGATAGATAGTATCTATGGTAGCAGATCGTGAGTCTGGAGGAACAGCAAATCTTGGAGATTATAGAAATTACAACAACGAAAACTAGTGAAATTTGTTAGGTTGGAAACGGACTGTAATCCATATTATCTATAGTGGAGGTAAATGGTTTGGTCCCATAGTTTTTACCCAGTTGGGTTTCTCTGTCATCATTTTGGCGTTCATTCTTTATTGCTTTCCATATTACAAACTGTGATATTCAAATATAGGATAATTGAATTGTATTCTTAATCATCCAGAAACTGTTAAAAAGTGACTTGTTGCTTTTAATAGAATAATTCTACACGCAAGGTTGAACTTAGTTAGTAAACTACGTATTTTCAATTGGTATTAGAGCCTAAGTTTTTTTCATGACCTTAATAATTTGTCTAGATGAGTAATTCATTGTCCGTCCCGCCATACTTTGATGGAAATAACTATGCCTATTGAAAAGTTAGGATGAGAGCGTTCTTAAAATCTATGGATGAATGGATTTGGTTGAGTGTGGTGAATGGTCGGAGTGCCCTTAGTACAACTGTAGAAAACGTAGTGACCCCCACTCACATTACTAATTGGACTAGGACGAACTTAGATGAATGTAACGGAACAGTAAAGCCTTACATGCTTTATTTATGGCAGTATCCCCAGAATAATTTAGGAGAGCATCTATGTGTGAGGTCGCTAAAGGATTTTGGGATATTCTATAGACCACACATGAAGGAACTCAGGCTGTTAAGAGCTCGAAATTGCAAATGCTGACCACTAGGTTTGAGGAGATTAGAATGAGAGAAGATGAGACGTTTGATGCCTTCTACACGAGCCTAAACGACATAGTGAACTCTAGTTTCAACCTACAAAAGAAAATCTCCGAGCCTAAGATAGTGCGTAAAATTCTTAGATCCTTACCCGAGCATTTCAGGCCTAAAATCACGGCAATGAAGAAGTAAGGTTATAGATTTCATTAAGGTGGAGGAGTTAGTTGGATCCCTCCAGACGTATGAGCTGACCTTAGATAAGCCTGTTAAAGATAAATCTCTGGCCATGAAATTCGTGAGAAACATCCGGACCAAATCTTTTGATTATGATTCACCAAATGATGAAGAGTTAGCTTACCTAGTTAAAAAATTCTGAAAAATATTTAGGAAGAAAAATAACCTTAAAGAGAGATACAAAGGTGGACCGAGTGAATTTAGGAGAAAATCTAAATCCATGAGGTGCCATAATTATCGAGATTTTGACCATGTTAGGAGTGAGTACCCTAGCAGTAAGAGGAATTCAGATAAGGCTATGAATGCTATTCTCACTGATGACGAGTCTAACTCGGATAATCAGAGTGAGGAATCTACTCGTGAGGAAAGTGGAAAATATATTGCCTTTACTACGAGATCTGACCAAGGGAGTGAAAGAGAAGAGGACTTAGATAATGATGAGGGTTCTAATGAAGAGTCTGTGAGTGAGAAAAATATCCAAGATGCTTATGATAAAATATATGAGGAGAGTCTTAAGATTCTTACTGAAAACAAAGCCTTGACTGCGAATGATAAGGAACTTGAATTGGAAAATGAGAAGTTAATAGTGCACATTAAGGAGTCTACTTTGATCCTAAGTGAAGTGAAATTTATGAATGAAACTTTAGAGACTCAAGTTAAGAATCTCACCAGTGAGCTTGAGAAGCCCTCTAGGAGAGTTGGGGAATTGACCACTAAGAATTCAGGTTAAGAACCTTCTGAGCAATCTAGAATATTCTAAGACTTAATTGCTTGCCTTCTCTAGTGGTTCCGAAAAGTTAGATAACATTTTAGGAATGGGCAAGCCGATTGGAAATAAAAGAGGTCTAGGTTTTAAGGAAAACAATGCTAGTACTTCTAATACCACATTTATTCCTGCTACTGACCAGCCTAAACATGTGCCTAATCTCGATTTTAAGGATAAAAGATTTGTTAGACAGAGGCCTACTATACAGCGTAGGGCCTGTCGATCTAGGAATAGATATCATCGTCCACATACCTTTGGTCCTAGGTTTATCCCTACATGTCTTCACTGCGGTGAGTTAGGACACATAAAGCCTATGTGTCATCATTTTTTGAACAGAAATAGAAATTATAACTTAAATAGAAATAAGAATCATGATTATGTTGGTCAGATTAACTTCCTTACTAATCAGGTAAGTAAATTGGTTACGTTAATGACATAGATGATCGGAAATATTCCTGTCACTAGACAAGTTTGGGAGAGGAATAGTGATTTGAAAAATTATGAAATAGATCACGGTACTCTCAAAGGTAAGGGCATTTGCATACCTAACTGATTAGGTATGTTTGGTGCATGCTCGTGCTTTATTATTATGAGACATTGATTTATGTATGCACAATATTTATTAGTTTTCTATGTGGAAAACTTATGCATTTTGTTTTATTTTTGTTTTATGTGTTTGACTTTTTTGTGTTTGGTGCATTCATACTTTAATATAAAAATATTGAAAAATTGTAAAACAAAAAATTGGAATAATAACTTTATTACAGCATAATATATGACTTTCTTAAACTTGCATGTTGTTATCATGTATGAACATAATTGATAAGCTACAACATAATTTTCATTACTTTCTTAGGTTATAATGGAGTACTTAATATAGGTGTTTTCATGTATCATCTGCACTGCACACACTATGAAATTGTTAGTGAGACTCTATCGTGTGTGTGAGATTTGAGATGACAGTCACTTGTCAGTAAGATAATTTTGAACATGAATTGACCATATTTATTAGTCTTAAACTCAAGTTTATTCTAGGTAATAAAATACTCAATATCTTATGTTATTCTTTGGAGCCTATTTGACTCGAGTAATTAAGCCCGTGGGATTTCTCATAACCCAATGTCTATGGTCAACTGACTTGGGTTAACCGACATAAAGCTCGTTATATTGGTAATTTAATTGTTTAATGAAGAAGAGCCTGCACTTAAGATGTGAAAAATAATAATAAGCTTACAATATTGAAAGGTATGAAAATAAAATATGCTCAAAATTAGAGGGAGAAAAGAAAATATCAAATACAAAATGAGCTTTTATTTACAGGTCCTAATATGCTTTAAATGATTTGATTTTCACAAGTATAGGAATACACTTATTGGCAGTGATGTTTAACATGTCATTTCTCACAAAATTAAGGTTTGTAGTCCTGCTTACAAAGGATTGATGACACTTTACACACATGGGTCACTTATACAATTTATTCCATTCCGATTTAAATTAAGTATGTGAGGAGGTTTACTACTTGTTAATTATGCTTGTACATGTTATCAACTGCTTTTTGGACTATTATATATTCATGCTTAAGATTGAATTTGAAATTGCACCCTTAGTCATTTGTCACAAAAAGGGGAAGAGGGAATACACACACATAGGGACAACATTTAATGAAATTGAGATTTGTTTGCATCTGCATTTTATGTTTGAGGGGTTGTTGGGGGAGAGACATGATACATTTTACCTACTACATAAAAACACTGAAAATTTGCAGAAAGGGGGAGAATGTGCATTGCATATCATGAACTTGTAGTATGGGGGAGAGTGTGCATTGCATATCATATGCATAGTGGTTTGAGTTTTGATATTTTGTGATGTTAATGTTTCGATTGGTGTTTTGATTGACATTAATGTCACGTCTCAAACTAGCATGTTTATTTGTGTTCATGAGTTTTTGATTTCCTGTGTCACGTGCTTTTACACTGGATATTGAGTTTTTTGATTTCAAGAAACAGGTTTATCAAGGAATACAAGAAGTAGAAAAACTTGAATAACTTGGGTAGAGTTTGGGGAGTTTATTTTTTTTCCTTCACTTTATTTGTATGGTTTTGTCACAAAATGCCAAATGGGGAAATTGTTAGGTCCAATATTGTAATTGATATATTTGTGAACAAAAGGATCTTAATTGAACACTTGTAAAAAGTCAATGACTTGGATGCAATTTTGTATAGATAAGTTAAGTTGAGGTTAGAGGTTGAAAACAAGGAAAACGTGGCGTCGAAAATTTCGCTAACTGCTCGCTTGACTTACGCTTGAGCGGCAGAAACAGAGACGTTATCACCCGCCTATCGCTTCACTGTCCCCGAGCGTCTCGCTCGAACGACAGGCTCCCTCGCTCTTACTAGACCTGATTTATGATTTTGAAGAGTTTTACACGGCCTATAACACTTAAGCGTCCACAACTATAAATATAGATATCTGAGACGAATTTCATTGGTTGTTTTATTGTGCTTTCATTGAATAACACATCCACATCATATTTTGAGAGAACCAAGAGCATAATTATTTGGTAATTCATCCATATCATTCTTGAGATTCGGCAACCAAGTTTTGGGAAAATATCAATGTTCGTGAATCCAGAACACCTGACTTCCTTAATAATTTGAAGAAGGTACTTT
Source organism: Fraxinus quadrangulata (assembly GCA_903798255.1). NCBI lineage: Eukaryota > Viridiplantae > Streptophyta > Magnoliopsida > Lamiales > Oleaceae > Fraxinus > Fraxinus quadrangulata. The sequence continues at coordinate 10,479 of CAIGRB010033097.1, read as the reverse complement.
TTCAGTTGGACTTCAGAAGTTTGTGAATGTTGGATTACAAGCGCAGGAACAAGAACATGAATATGTGATTCCTGGATATTCAATTGGAAGAGACAATTGAAGAAGATTGAGTGTCTGAAATTTATAGCGGATCTTGGAAGCTACAGGAGGTAGATCGGGAGATCTAGCAGGTTGGCTAGATAGTATCTACGGTAGTAGATTGTGAGTCTAGAGGAACAACAAATCTTGAAGATTACAGAAATTACAACAGCGGGAACTAGTGGAATTTGATAGGCTGAAAACGAACTGTAATCCATATTGTCTATAGTGGAGGTAACTGGCTTGGTCCCGGAGTTTTTACCCAGTTGGGTTTCTCCATCATCATTTTGGTGTTCATTCTTTATTACTTTCCATATTACAAATTGTGGTATTCAAACATAGGATAATTGAATTGTATTCTTAATTATTTAGAAACTGTTAAAAAGTGACTTGTTACTTTTAATATAATAATTTCGCACGTAAGGTCGAACTTAGTTTGTAAACTACATATTTTCAACTTTTTTTGGGCACTTTTTTGAAATTTTTGTCACTCTTTTGCATGACAAATATCAATTTTAACATTTTTTAAATAAAAAAATGACACTTAACTTTTTACAGTATTTTTTTACTTCCAAAAAGCTTTTTATATAATTAATGGGTTGGCTGAGTTGGTAGATGATGGTGGCGGTGAATTGACCTAAATATATTTTGTGTTTTGATTGGTGTTTTGTCTGTGAACTGACTTAAAAATGTTTGGCGGTGAACGGAGAAAGAGGAGGGATGGTGGTTGTGTAGTATTTTCTTTTTTATTTTCACACTTTATTGAACTGATTCCAATGTTTTAATTAATATTTTCTCACTATTTTGAATGACTTTCACTCTATTGAATTTCTATTACTTTTTTAATTTTTGTAATTTTTGTAATATTTGTCACTTTTTTATATCATTTTCTTGAAATTTCTATCATTTTTTAGAAACAAACATAAGTTTTTTAATAAAAATAACATTGTATATTTTTTTTATTTAAAAAAATTGATACTTAACTTTAAAAAGTGACATTGTGTCACTATTTTAATTAAAAAGTGACATCGTGTTACTTTTTTAAAAAGCGACATTTAATTTTTATACAGTATCTTTTATCTTCAAAATATTTTTCATATGATTTTTCAAAAAATCCCTAATTTTAAGAGTATTTTTGTAAGTTTCCCAAGTCAATTTTGGTGGTCGGATTGGGCTTGAACCCAATCCAACTTGACATGTGGCCAACCTTAGTAAGTATCACAAATGCGTTTTTTGTCTAAAAAAGTATTTTGATTGATTTCTTGTACCAATCGTTGGTGAATAGGTGCTTTTGTAAAACATAGTTGCATCTCTCTATATTACGCCATTGTTCTGTGTAGATTAAAATTTATTTTTAGTAGATTTTGATAAAAATTGATGAAATGAGTGATTTAAAATTTGTGAGTCTCATAAAATGNGTAACCCAAACTCTTACAAATTGATTTATGTTTTTCATCTTTATTCGATGTGAGATTTTATCTCTTAATATGTCTCCTCAATATGGTGGCTCGTTTTGAGCAGACTAATCTTGAAATTCGTGTGCTCAATTTTTTTTTAGTATTAATTGGATCAAATTGCTTGTTGGAGCTTAACGGACTTTGATATCATGTTAAGATTTTGGGTTTCATCTTAAAATGTCAACGTTATTAAGATGAGTAGTCCCAATTTTTATACATTGATTATTATTTCAATATTTAAGGCGCCTTGTTTGACAACACCAATTTTGGAATTCGGTAGCTCGTTTGAGCATCTACATGGATCAAATGGCTTGTTTGAACACCGTGAGCTCTAATACCATATTAAAACTTTGACTTTCATATCAGGTCAACTTCGTGGATTTATTCTTAACAATATTATACAAATATGTATGATATACTTATGTTTATGAATGTAGATATCGACAGTTGCTATAAGTGACATATCATACAGGGCGATTATCGAGACATCAATGGATGAACAGGTGATATATCTAAGTTGCATCCAAAGCTTTGGGTGCACAAGCATTAAATTGGCTAGGATTTATATAACATCATCAACCACGGAAGAAAGTGTATGCATTGTGTGTCAATGCTCATGGCAAATCTACCCATACAAGACATCAATTGCCTACTAGCGACAATATTCCTCCATCATATAATTGAAACTCTCCATCTGTCAATCAAAGTGTGGGTAAAAACTAGAACTCGTGCTCAAAGTTGAATCAAGAAATTTGAATAACTATATCCAAAATATGCCAATGAATCAATGATCGTGATCACTGACGATGTCCTCATGTATCTCCCAATGTGTTTGAAGAAGAGTTGAGTGGTTTCTTTAACTGATACATACTTAGGCACTGGATCTATAATTAGCCAAAGCCCGAATCAAGATTAGAAGAAATCTATACTATCATGCTTTACATAAATTATAAAAATCAAGAAGTCAATGAAATCTATACAAATAGAAGCGCACATTCACACACACACAATATATATTTACAGAGGATGTCAATTGCTTTGTAAACATCGGAATGGAAATATCAACCAACAAACTATATTATTGAAATTCTGAGCTCACAATTATATTCAGAAGCAACCACAATTTACCACCATCAATATTCATCATCTACTGATTGTAATTGAAAATAATAGAAGCTTTAAAAACTATAAGACAAAAACACAATCTGACAAAATGCGATGCTAATTTTTAAGGAAATCCAAATAGGTGAGATCCATATAATTGATTGTATCATTCTACATTGGTTGCATACAAATCTAAAAAGCCAAAAGATGTGCAGAGGGCAATGGAAAGAAAAATGTCTCTGAAAATATAATCATTACTTAATTCATTGCCTGTTTTGATTCATTAAATAGAAACGTCTTAGTGAATCATATAAGAAAGAACGAACTTAATAACCCGAACACTGAAACCCCATTCCAAATCGGCTAAAAACTTTACACAAATCTATATGCACACACAGAGATATTTTACAACAAAACAGTAGAAGATTCCAATCCTCAGTGTTATCAAATTTTTTTATCTAAAATGAAAAAGTAAAGGCCACTTGAATTGGGATTTAATGTGATATTGAAGAAATCCCTAAAATAAATATTTATACATGATCAGATTCACACGCAAAATTACCAAATGTAGCAATTTCACAAAAATCCCGACTTCCTTTATCATCAACAAAAGTGCATTAGTCTATATAACTTAGTTATGATCATCATTATCTGATTTTCTTTCACACATTTTCATTTGCAGCATTTGGCGAGGTCTGTATCTAATGTTACGTGTAGTGGGGGCCACATGACGTTCGTCTGAGCTGTCATCAAAGGTTAAAATTGTTAATTACATCAGCCTCTGTAACATTGCTAAGATCAATACAATCTCAATTTTATCACACGCCAATTTCATTTAACACATTTCATCAGCATTTACCAAAGCCAACCATGGTTAATGAGAGTGGGATTCATATGATGCGCATTTGAGTTGTTATCACGTAATTCAGTGTCAATATTTTTGTACTAGAATCTGTCTGGTGTAAGGACCTACAAGATGTGCGTTCAAGCTATCATCACTAAAGCATCCCATGAGATATGAGATGTCATCAACGAATTCAGCTCTCAGTTTCAATGGAAGAGAAATTTTGTGGTATGTCACGTGTGTGAGATCAATTAATAGCTTATGGCTGGAAAAATAAATCAAAAGCATTATGTTTCTATACATCAGATGTCAAAGAATGTTTTGTACTCTCAATTTTGAAGATATTTCAGATAACATCGGTATCAGATGACTGAGAGAAACTAAATAAAAATACCAGACATGGTACACTAATAGTTGATAGTGAGTAGTCAGATTCTTCTTCCATATTTAGGCATCTCCTTACTCAAATATCGAATTCAGTAGACTATCACGTTCACTTGCAGAAATAACTCAGGCAATTCCCAAATTGTACTTTAGATTTCCAAAAAAGTACAATCGACATCCATATTATGTGTTGTTAATGGGTTCCTTCTTTTGCATCGTAATAGTTCTGTCCATCTACATGCCTCTTTTTTGTGAGCTTCTCAGAAAGTGAGGGAACATCAGTTGTTGGGGACAATGATATTCTTCTGTAGCACCTCCTTATTCACCACAATAGCTACTGCATCTTCATGCCTTCTCTTGAAACTCTTCGAAACTGACTGGACTGGCTGTGCATCATAAGTAGCTATGGTATCTAAAGTCGTCCCAGTTCCGAAATCCCCGGATGTGGCAGATGTACCTGGCCTCTGATCGTGGAAGGAAAAACAACTAGGTGTACTATGAATGCTTTCAGATTGGCAAGCAGTCTTCTTTATTGTAAAAAAAAAAAAAGCCTCCCAAAAATAGATGCAAAGAAGATTCTGGTTTAGATAAGTCTTCGAGTGCTCATATTGCATCCTGCAACTATTGCACGATGTCCAAAATGTTTAACGTCCATATGGAGAATAGGGGACCGGCTGAGGATTGCATACAGGAGTGTGCTTTCCATAAAGACCGGCGAAGCTAGGGGCGTGGTTGTCGTAGAACCCTGTGAATCACGAATCCATTAGTTCTGCTTGATGTATACATGCATCAATGTGCCCACTATTAGATTTTCAGATATGAAAATACAATGTTAAGATCTTGGATTATCATATTAATCACAATCAATAATGTGGAATATAAAAATAATAAGGACTTACCTGAATCCATTGTCTAAATCTTTTATTATCTAGAAAGTAAATCATCTTATATACTTTACCTCAAGAGTATCTCAAGATGTTTGAGGTACAAAAATAATTGTTGTAGTTATGAACCCTAAAGTCTCTCATTGCTTTTACAGGCATTCTACCATCAAGAAAACCAAAAGACTTCTAACGGCATTTCATTATCAAAGTAACCAAAATGACTTTTAATTCAATTCTAATTTATAATATTAAGTAGACTAGTAATGACCCATAACCATTTAATTAGGTATTATAGGATGTGTGGGACACTAAATAGAATATTAATATTTTAATAATATTCTTACATTCTTCCACTTGACCCATGCATCCAAAAACAAAACAAAATGTTCATTTTTAAATTTTACAAAACTTAAAAAACATTTTATTTTAAAACGATTATTACCGGTCATGGCAATAAAATCATACATGTGCGCATTTTAGAAAATTTCCCCAATCTAATATATTTCACATGAGTTCTATTATATTAATGTTAAATTGGCTATCAGTGCGAGTCACGGTGGTCATTTGTTATCCATTAACAAAATTCCTTCGATGTACCACAACACTTGTAACTTTATTCAACATGATCTTTAATAGGGTTTTTAAAGCTAATACCATAATGCCTTGGGTTCGCATTATTTCTATTTCAGACAATTTCTTGTCATCATTCATCCACACCATTCAATGTATATATAAGTAGAAAACAAGAAAATCGAAATGATCATAATTGAAAATCCATATATGTCCAAAAGAAAACATTCAATGCATCAACGAGCTCACTAATTCAAATCATGGAGAAATACATAGACCCATACTTTCAACATGTTCTAATTTCTTTCCAGACATTCCTTTCGTCAAAGGATCAGCTACCATGAGCGAAGTCTCAATGTGTTTTTTGGACACAGTTTGTTTTTATACTACCTCCTTGACACTAAGGTAATTGAGCTTCATGTGTTTTGTACCATCAGAATACCTATCATTCTTGGAGAAAAAGACCATAGAGGAATTATTACAATAAATTATTAGCGTCTCAGCTATAGAGTCGACAACTCCAAGTCTCGAGATAAAGTTCCACAATCATAAACCATGCATTGTGGCTTCAAAGGACACCACAAGCTCAGTCTCCATAGTAGATGATGCAGTGATGGATTGCTTCATTCTTTTCCAAGAAATAGCTCTACCATCCAATAAGAACACATATCCAGAAATGGACGTCCTTCTATCTGAGCAACAAGCTAAAATTAGAGTCCGAGTATCTGGTCACCTCAATATCGTCGTCCCCTAAAGGTGAGTGAATAATCCTTAGTTCATCGTAAATAATGCAACACCCTCTTCACACCCAAGCATGCCAAACGTAAAATTGATATTTGGTCTCGTTCAAGTAAGTGCATCTGATGCATACAGAGTCTTTTCTATCTCGTTTTGCTCCCAATTAGTTGTGGGAAGCTTCATAAAATTGATTGTATCATTCTGCATTGGTTCCGTACAAATCTGAAGAGCCAAAAGACGTGGAGAAGGCAATGGAATGAAAAATGTCTCTAAAAATGGAATCATTACTTAATCTGTTGCCTGTTTTGATTCATTAAATAGAAATATCTTAGTGAATCATGTAAGAAATAATGAACTAAATAACCGAAAAATGAAACCCCATTCCAAATTGGCTAAAAACCCCGCACAAATCTATATATGCACACATATATATTTTACCATAAAACAGTAGAAAACAAAAGCAATATCTTTAATTCAAACAGATATAAGCAACCTTATCTTCATGAAACTCGGCAACATTTTTCGTTCCTAAAAAAAGTTCAAAGAAATTGAAAACAAAACAACATAAACACCCATCAATAATTCAGACATTATCAGTGTTCCACACTTGATATTTGTGAGTTAACATATAAGATTCTAATCCTTAGTGATATCAAAAAACTTCTCTAAAAGGAAAAAGAAAAGGCATAATTTTATACAAACCACTTGAATTGGGATGTAATGTGATATTGAAGAAATCCCTAAAATAAATATTTATACATGATCAGATTCGCATTCAAGATTTCCAAATGTAGCAATTATACTGAAATCCTGAATTCCCTTATCATAAAAAAAATGCATTAGTCTATATAACTTGGTTATGATCATCAGAATCATTTTTTCGTTCACACATTTTCATTTACAGCATTTGGTGAGGTATGTATCTAATGTTACGTGTAATGCGGGCCATATGGCATTTGTCTGAGCTGTCATCGAAGGTTGAAATCGTTAATTACATAAGCCTTTATAACATTGCTAAGATCAATATAGTCTAAATTTTATCACATGCCAATTTCATTTAATAATACATTTCATCGGCATTTACCAAAGCCAACCATGGTAAATGAGAGTGTGAGCCACATGATGCGCATTTGAGTTGTTATCACCTAATTCAGTCTCAATATTTTTCGTGCTAGAATCTGTCTGGTGTAAGGACCCACAAGATGTGCATTTGAGCTACCATCACTAAAGCATCCCCCGAGACACGAGATGTCATCACTGAATTTAGCTCTTAGTTTTCATGGAAGAGAAATTTTTTGGTATATCACATGTGGGGGATCAATTAGCAGCGTTTGGCTAGAAAAATAAATCAAAAGCATTATGTTTCTATACATCAGATGTCAAAGAATGTTTTTTACTCTCAATTTTGAATATGTTTTAGATAAAATTGGATTAGATGACTGAGAGAAACTAAATAACAATACCATACAAGGTAGACTAATAGCTGATAGTGAGTAGTCAGATTCTTCTTCCATATTTAGGCATCTCCTTACTCAAATATCGAATTCAGTAGACTATCATGTTCACTTGCATAAAAAATATTGAGATTGAATTAGGTGATAACAACACAAATGTGCATCAAATGGCTCCCACTCTCATTAATCATGGTTGGCTTTGGTAAATGCTGCACTTGTAACTTTATTCAACATGATCTTTAATAGGGTTTTTAAGCTAATACCATAATGCCTTGGGTTCGCGTTACGTCTAATGTGCCCACTGTTAGATTATCAGAAATGAAAATACAATGTAAAGATCTTGGATTATCATATTAATCACAATCAATAATGTGGAATATAAAAATAATACGGACTTACCTGAATCCATTGTCTAAATCTTTTATTAACTAGAAAGTAAAATCATCTTAAAAACTTTACCACAAGAGTATCTCACGATGTTAGAGGTACAAAAATAATTGTTGTAGTTATGAACCCTAAAGTCTCTTAGTGTTTTTATAGGCATTCTACCATTAAGAAAACCGAAAGACTTCTAACAACATTTCATTATGAAGGAAACCAAAATGACTTTTAATTCAATTCTAATTTATAATATTAAGTAGATTAGTAATGACCCATAACCATTTAATTAGGCATTATAGGATGTGTGGGGACACTAAATAGAATATTAATATTTTAATAATATTCTTACATTCTTCCACTTGACCCATGCACCCAAAAACAAAACAAAATGTTCATTTTTAAATTTTGCAAAACTTAAATTCATTTTATTTTAAAATGACTATTACCTGTCATGATAATAAAATCATACATGTGCCCACTTTAGAAAATCTCCCCAATCTAATATATTTCACATGAGTTCTATTATATTAATGTAAATTGGGTATCAATACGAGTCATGGTGGTCATTTGATATCCATTAACAAAATTCCTTCCATGTACCACAACACTTGTAACTTTTTCAACATGATCTTTAATAGGGTTTTTAAAGCTAATACCATAATACATTGGGTTCGCATTATGTCTATTTTAGACAATTTCTTGTCATCATTCATCCACACCATTCAATGTATATATAAGTAGAAAACAAGAAAACCGAAATAATCATAAATGAATATCCATATATGTCCAAAAAAAAACATTCAATACATCAACGAGCTCACTAACATGTTCAAATCATGGAGGAATACATAAGACCCATACATTCAACATGTTCTTTAAATTTCTTTCCAGTCATTCCTTTCATCAAAGGATCAGCTACCATTAGCGAAGTCTCGATGTGTTTTATGGACACAGTTTATTTCTATACTTCTTCTTTGACACTAAGGTAGTTGAACCGCATGTGTTTTGCACCATTAGAATACCTATCATTCTTGGAGAGAAAGATTGCATAGGAATTATTACAATAAATTATTAGCGGCTCGACTATAGAGTCGACAACTCCAAGTTTCGAGATAAAGTTCCACAATCATGAACCATGCATTGTGACTTCAAACCACACCACAAGCTTAGTCTTCATAGTAGATGATGCAGTGATGGATTGCTTCATTCTTTTCCAAGAAATGGCTCCACCATCTAATAAGGACATATAACCAGAAAAGTTCAATCGACATTCATATTATGTCCTGTTAATGGGTTCCTTCTTTTGCATCGTAATAGTTCTGTCCATCTATATGCCTCTTTTTTGTTGGCTTCTCAGAAAGTGAGGGAACATCAGTTGTCGGGGGCAATGTTATTATTCTATAGCACCTCCTTATTATTCTATAGCAACATAAGTAGCTATGGCAATGTACCATGTCTGGTATTGTTATTAAGTTTCCCTCAGTCATTTGATACCGATATTATTTGAAAAATCTTCAAAATTGAGAGTAAAAAACATTCTTTTACATTTGATGTATAGAAACATAATGCTTTTGATTTATTTTTCCAGCCATACGCAACTAATTGATCCCACACACGTTACATACCGTAAAATTTCTCTTCCATTAAAATTGAAAGCTGAATTCGGTGATGACATCTCATGTCTCATGGGATGCTTTAGTGATGGTAGTTTAAATACACATATTCTGGGTCCTTACACCAGATATAGCACGAAAAATATTAAGACTGAATTAGGTCATAACAACTCAAATGCACATCATATGGCTCCCACACTCATTAACCATGGTTGGCTTTGGTAAATGCTGCACTTGTAATTTTATTCAACATGATCTTTAATAGGGTTTTTAAAGCTAATACCATAATGCCTTGGGTTCACATTATGTTTTATGTGCCCACTGTTATATTTTCAGACATGAAAATACAATGTAACGATCTTGGATTATCATGTTAATCACAATCAATAATGTGGAATATAAAAATAATACGGACTTACCTGAATCCATTGTCTAAATCTTTTATTATCTAGAAAGTAAAATCATCTTAAAAACTTTACCTCAAGAGTATCTCACGATGTTAGAGGTACAAAAATAATTGTTGTAGTTATGAACCCTAAAAGTCTCTCATTGCTTTTATAGGCATTCTACTATCAAGAAAGCCAAAAGACTTCTAACGGCATTTCATTATGAAGGAAACCAAAATGAATTTTAATTCAATTCTAATTTATGATATTAAGTAGATTAGTAATGACCCATAACCATTTAATTAGGCATTATAGGATGTGTGGGACACTAAATAGAATATTAATATTTTAAGAATATTCTTACATTCTTCCACTTGACCCATGTACCCAAAAACAAAAAAAATGTTCATTTTAAAGTTTTACAAAACTTAAAAACATTTTATTTTAAAACGACTATTACCGGTCTTGACAATAAAATCATACATGTGCGCACTTAGAAAATCTCCCCAATCTAATATATTTCACATGAGTTCTATTATATTAATGTTAAATTGGGTATCAATGCGAGTCACGGTGGTCATTTGTT